>ML258500.1:0-11195 GCA_005239495.1 Nicotiana undulata | reverse complement strand
GGGTGGGAACTTACAATTGAAGTGTGTATCGTGGAGGAGGAGCATTGTTGATTGTGATGGGAGTAAATATTGGATGATTGAGATTGTGGTAAAGAATTAGACGGAAGGTGACAGGAGTCATCAGTGGCACCCCGGTCTTGATTATTGCTCCATGACTGTACAGTATGCGAAGCTTTCTTCTGATCAACTAGTTCCTCAGGTTCAAGGTAATGTTGTCTAATTGGTGTATTGTCATCTTCAAAGTCATCCTCATAACCCGAGTCTTCTTCTTCCTCATCATGTTCGGCCTCTCCCCCTCGTGTTTCATTATGTGATACCACTTCCTCTTCCTTCTCCTCTTCTTTAGGAACACGTGCCCCTACTTCTTCCTGAAGCTGGCCGGTCATTGCATTAGGTAGTTGTTGTGAGCGAGACGCCATTAGTCGATCTATTTTCTCTCTCAAACCACTATTAAGAAAGATTGAAACACTTTTTCTGCACATTTATGAAGAGCAAAAGTAAGTGCAGATCACGGACTATGCTTCTACTACAGAAGCTGAATATTAATATCTTAGGACAGCTAAAGAAGATATACAGACTCTATATTCACTCGAGCATCACTTTCATTGGCAAGCAGGGGACTATAAAATCTAAACTATGACCTCCTTTTCCAAATTGCAAAGTCCGTTTTCTTGAATCTCATCTCATTTCGATCAAACACGTGCACATTCTTCGACAAGGTTAAGTCGTATTTTCAGAAATTATCTCCACACCGACACGGACAAGTACAGAAATGATCCATGCTTCGGTCCTGTTTACCTGATACTCTAAGTGACAATTACGTTCTGAGGTGGATTCACTTTTGTTATTGCCTTAATTTTTGTGATCTCTGTCTGATCTCTAGTGACAGCCTTCATGTTGTAACAACGGTTCATTTCTGTCTGATACTCTAAGTGACAATTACGTTCTGAGGTGGATTCACTTTTGTTATTGCCTTAATTTTTGTGATCTCTGTCTGATCTCTAGTGACAGCCTTCATGTTGTAACAACGGTTCATTTCTGTCTGATACTCTTAGTGGAAATCATATTCTAATGGTTTGCTATTGGTTCTCCCTTGAATGCTTTGTGCTTCATTAATGTGACCAGGCAAATGTCTACGAATCGTACACAACTGCCAAAGTAAAACATATATCCAACTGGTGCAACAAATGACTACAATAAATATATAGGATTAGTATCAGATCAGATGCATGAGTTGTAATACCTGTTAAGAAGTTGGCGAATATCATGATTATTGTCTTGGAAAGGATCAAGCATCTCTTGGTATCTTTCTTGTCTAAGACCTTCCCACTCTTCACGTGGACGTGAAATATCACTTACCCAGTCTTGATTGAATTCTGACTGCTGCTCGTAGTTAGACTGTAGTTCATCCCATCCACTTGGTGTGTGAGAATAATCACTCACCCAACCACAATCACTGTCCACTAGATTCTGGTTGGTCGCGTCCTCTTCCCAGTCACTTTGACGTTTAGTGCTCTCACTAGACCACTCATTACTTGTTCCTGCATGCTGCAAGTTATTTGCATCTTGTTCTTCTCTACGGACACTTGGTTCACTATACTTGGGAGGTTTTGGTGTCTCTAAAAATTCCAGTGACTTGTCATGGCTAGCTTCACAGCTTGCATTTCCCCAGCTAGCTTGGTCGTGGGAAATATCCGAGCTCCGTAGTTGTGAAGTACAATGTAGTAACTTGGGGCTAACTGCTTGATGACTGCGGTCTACCTCATTATGATTTGGACTAAAAGAACGGTCCGAATGTCGGGTATGAAATGGCATATCTTTCTGGGGATTTGATGAGCTTGTAGCTTTCACATTTGTTGTAACCCATTGGGAGCTTATTTTCTCTTCTTGCTGTTGATTAGAGGGAAATTTTTTTCCAACTTGCGAGTTGTTATCTACCACCTTTGTGCAGAGAGTTATCGGCTCACTAGGCTCTTGGGAATGATTCTCTCGTGCAGATGTGGATGCAGATTCTGATTTCGGACTGTTATTTTCCACTGCTATAGAGGTGCTTCTTGAGTCAGCTACACCAAGCTGCATTCCCTGCTGATACCTTTCTCTCCGCTTATACGATGCTAATTCACTTCCAACTTTTACAGTGTTGTTATCAGCCAGTTCTCTATGGCAGCTGATCGAGCCTTTGTCATCCCTTTCACAATTCTGTACTCTTTGCTGAATTAGTGTGGAATTCCGGCTTTCCTGGGTGTTATCTGCCGCTTCTCTTGAAAGGCTTCTTGATTCAGATTCACCATTCTGATTTCCTGTATTGAATCTTTTCCTGAAATGAATTAACATATTTCAATTTCAATGTATTCCATATTAAGGTACATTTTGAATCAGCAAGACCATAACTTTGTTTCCATAAGGTAGAACCCTTTAAACCACACAACTCATAAGGAAATTTCCCTGATTTTTAAATACTTTTCATTGTGAAAATGGAAAGAACAATACAAGAAAAGCTGATTGAAGGAAAAGTCTACCACTCTCATTAACACGTTTTCAGCTTCAATTGTTTAGTTTTAATACATCCCAATAAGTATTCTATGCTGAGACCTCACTCTGATATACTTAGATGGATCATCTGTCAACAACACCAATAGGTTCCCAAGATTGGATTTTTCCTAGACTCCGTTAACACACTATAATCTTCTTTGCCTGAGTATGTTAAAGAAACAGAACTGTTCAAAGTTTCAATCTTGTGTAATGTTATCCGTTTGAGCACGATCTAGCATTCTTGCTCTAAGTATTTCATATTTTAAGCAGTTGAAGTAAGTGTTGATGATCAACAACATTCTCTCATAAGGTAACTGCAGATTAATTCTTTGTGATGGCCATTTGGAATCTACAAAGAGATGGATCGGAAGGAGTTAAAATAAGGACCTTTACCTGATATGCATGATTGCAGATTGAGACATTCTATTTGATTCGGACGATGTGCCTTTGGTTGATCGATCATCTCTGGCGCCTGTGCCACGACGCAGGAATCTAACTTTAAGCAAAGCCTATTCATAAAGTTGGATTTACAAAGATTAATCAGCAAATGGTAAATGACATTGAAAGCAAATTCATCAGTAAAATTACACTTGAATGAAGGATTAGAGAGCAAAATGCAAACCTGAATACGACCTCTTTGTTGGAATTTGGAAACGGCCTTACGCTCTTTAAGACCTTCAAGTTCCCGGTATCTGTCACGCTCCATTTGCAACAGCAAATCGCTCAACGCCTGGCGACCTCTTATGATTCGAGGCGAGTGCAGAACTGGGAAAAAACTCCTCTGCTGTTGTTGTTGTAATTGCTCTGAATGATCAAATGATGTTTTAATTCGGGGCAACAATTCACCACCACAAGCAAGGGCAGCATTGTTACCATTGTGCTCGGTCTCATTATTCTCTTCACCCTTACTACTTGCCAATTTTCTTATAATATCAGCAACTCTTGGCTTTTCTCTTTCTTTAATATCTGAATGTCTTTCATTCATAACCGTAGTTTTATCCATGGCTTCCCAATCTCCTGACGAATCGCCATTCACGCTCATGGCCGGAGTCTCAAACCGTCCATCTACAGAAGATTCATCACATGTATCATCACAACCTTTCTGAGGTGAATTGTTCCCCAAATTCACGCTCTTTGAAACCGTCTCAAAATCTCTCCATCGGCGTACAAGGGTCGAAACTCCACCATTATTAGGAACTTCCACGACACTGCCTTCAGGCGACGAGGCGTCCTCTCTCTTTTTCGTAGTCCTAGAAGAAAGCACCATTTCTCTAGCTTTATCCCATTTATTATTATTATTGGATTTGATGTTAGTCGTGGGACTGTTCTCATTGTTATCCCATTGTGGTTTGTGAACCCATAAATCAGCATAGTCAACATGACCAGGTCCATGAGTATCAACAGCGGAGGGGGTGGGTTGACTTGTAGAAATACAAGAATGGATGTGGGTATGAACCAAATCTTTGAGATTCTTTTGAAAAGCAGCATTGGTTGAATCTCTATGGCTGCAACGATCACGCCTATTACGATCTCTGAGGACATGACCAAAGGGAGAAGAAGAAGAGGCTATTTCTACCTGAGAAGATGCCATTTCTTCTGACCCTTTTTGCTCAATCAAGAATGTTGCTATGATGTTAATTATTAATGTTTGTTGACAAAAAGGAGAAAGCTTTGAACATTTCAATGTTCCCCTATTAAAAATTGGAAACAACCCATCTGGTTGAAAAACTGAAAATGACTGCAAAAATGTCTCGTCTTTCAATGAACAAGAAGAAGAAATTAGGAGAAACCAACCATAGAAACATTCAAGAATAACAAAACTGGTGACTCATTTTTATACCTCTCTCTCTCTCTCTTTCAATGATAAGAAAATTCCTAGTAATAAATTGAATGAAAGACCAAAGAAGCTGGTTTTTTTGGGTAATTAAAACGTCAATTAGCACAAACCGCACGTCTCGCCGATTATTTCTCGTCTTTCATAATCTTGTTAAGTTTATCAAAATACTTCCAAACGGGGTCTAATTAGAACTTTCCACATGGAAAAAGGGAAGAGAGAGAAGGGGGGGTTATGTGGCTAAGAATGAAAGAGGAGTAGAGGTGAGTAAGATGTGAAGTGAGGAGCAAACAAACAAAAGATGGGAGCTTCGTGGGGGGAAGAAAAAAAATATATCTTAAAGAAGACGAAAAGAGAAATGGACATGTGGTGTTGTGTTGTTGTTGGTGTTTTTCATTAATAAAACAGTAGCTGCTGTGCATATTTATTTGTGTATCAGAGTTTGGTGTGGGAAAATGAGGGAGCAATGGATTGGAGATGATGCAAAAGGAAAGGGAGAGAGAGACGTTGGATTTGAGCCGTTGGAAGAAATGTGGGGTCGCCATTGAATTATAAATCCCTCTCTTCCTACTTTGCGGTAAAGCCAAACCATTTGCCATCTTTCCATGAGAGCCTATATTCCTTTTACTTGAACACTTCTCCACTATTCTTTTTGCAACTCAACTATTTTACCTGTCACTGTTATTTTTCACCAATATAAATATTGAATAATTTTGTCCAATAAGTTTTATGAAAATTAAGAATATTTACCTAAATTTGAATCATATTATTCAAAGATTTCACCACTAAATTACGCTGAATGGACCTTTTTAGAACCATTATTTATATTTTGACCTCGTTCAAATTTTTTTGGTAAGATAACCTCGCTACAAGAATTTTATCATTTTGTGCAAGTCTTGGTGATCTTCATATGAACATTTTGGTGATTGTCATATTTTTGTAAATTCTAGTGATTACAATATAGAACTTTTTGGCAATTGCATGTTTTTGCAAAACCTGGTGACCATTATGGGAAAATTCCTGACGATTATCATGTTTTATGGCAAATCTTGGTGATACCATATGAAAAGTTCTGGTGCTTGCCTTATTTTTTTGGCAAATTCTAATGATCACCTTATCAATATATCTAATTGTCAGGAGTGCTTTCCAAATTCTAGCAAATATTATTTTTGCAAGACTTTTTTTTATCGGGGTTAAAAAATAATAGTGGTACTAAAATGTCCTAGCTATGCCATTCGCCTACCTTATTGACTATTAGATCATACCTTGAGTGTATAAGACATTTGAATCGGCGAAGCACCAAGAAAATATATTAAGTCATTCCGGTTTGATTGTAGTGGCGAACACTTATCTAAAGAGTTCTTTTTTTACTTATTAAAGTAAGGGATTACATCTCAATTGTCTACACAGTGAACTCCATACTAAAGTGGTGTGGTAGAAAAAAGAAATAAGTCTCTTTTGGACTGTATATATTAATGAAGTGTTATTCAGATTTACCTTATTTGTTTTTGGAATATTTTCTAGAAACTGCAAATTATATTCTGAATTTAGTTCCTTCTAAGTTAGTACCTGTGACATCTATAGAACTGTGGACTGAATGAAAGCTCAGTCTGTGGCATGTTCAAATATAGGATTGTCCAGCACATGTGCTGAAAGGGAAAACAAATATGTAAGTTGGAATTAAGAATGGATAGAGGCATGTTTATTGAATATCCAAGAAAACGAATGGAGTTTTATTTTATTGTCCTAAAGAAAATAAGGCAATTGTTAAAACAAATACTTTTTTCTAGATAATGACTGTTTAATAAACCATCACCTAAAAGTAAACTAGTTTTACATGAACTAGGCAAAAAAATAACAAGATGTTCAAGAACATCAAAACCCAAATGTTGGAACTCACGTTCCGTTATATTTAAGTAGTGGAAAAACATTAATAGGCAGAATATGCGTTCATTGAGTGGGAGTGATGTTTGAACAGTACACTTAGCAAGAAGTCGCTACTATTATAATCCATCGACAAAGTGGCATAAATTATCCTCCAAATATATGTACATGCTATCTGTCATGTTGCTTGAGCCAAGTTTTTAGGAGTTAGGAGCAGGAACATAAAAGCTGACATAAGGAGGATTAAATGTCACAAATGTTGAGGATGGTGAGCAATAATGTTCACTATGGTTAGAGATACAATGGCAGAATTCAATGTTTCACACATATTAGACATTAGCACACCGCTGGGAGTTGGGAGTGTCCCTTCAAACTAATAGATGTATACTCCTGTAAATAAATGTTACTCCTCTTTTGTGACTGTGATTGATAAGGCACGAAATTTAAAAAAGAAAGTACTCTTCTCGGTGCGCAATAAGTGATTTTTTGGCTTTTTTCTTGTGGTTCAAAATAAATGATTTTTTCAGATTTTAAAAATGACTTAATTACTTTTTTCTTACATTGCTCTTGGAGTAAATAATGTTGAAGTATGTGTTAGGAGTGTTTATGTGAAATGACAGTAAATGTTAATATGGTCAATTTCATTGCTAAAAAATACATAGTTTACCCATCAACCTTGTAGCGAAATCCCTATTACACCCCTCGCTTTCACGGGAAATCTTTTACACACCCAACCTTTCAAAAGTGTGTCTAAGACATGCTACTTTTGACGAAATTGCACTTGTGTGTTTGCACACAAAGAAAGCGCGTGAAGCCGTAAAAATCCCATTTATTGTTCTCCCCACCCCACAGGAACCCCTCCCCCTCCCTCTGGTCTTCTTCCTCACCCCCTCACTCCCCCCCCCCTCATTTTCTTCTCCAAATAGAATTTTTGAAAGAACATATCAATTTTAGGTCTAAAATTGAGCGATTTTTGTTGGTTTATTGTCCATATATTGTGAAAATTATTTATTTGTGATAGATTTTAAAGTTTTAACAATAGTATTGAAGGTTTGATAAAAAAATCTAGAATTCACCATTGTTAGATAGTGTGGTTGAATTTTGGTGGTGTTAGAAATTTTCTCACAAACAACTATGGTGGTAGCAATAATGGAAGATAGAAAATGGAAAGATGAGGAATATGGGTTTTAATTTTACTTTCTAATATGTTTTTTTTCCTTTTAAAGTCAATGACACGTGTCACGACCCTATTAGGGCGTGACTTTCACGTTATCTGAAAAATTGGTCAAACACAAAAGTGTTGTGTCTTAGACACACTTTTGAAAGGTTGAGTGTGTAGAAGATTTCCCGTGAAAGAGAGGTGTGTAACAAGGATTTCGCTGTAAGGTTGATGGGTAAACTATATATTTCGCCATGTTAAAAGGTGAATTTCTTAATATGTGTGAAAACAACAACAAATCACTTATTTTGGACCGGAGAAAATAAAAGTTTTAAAATTTATGATCTTAAATTAACAAAACATGATATTTTTTGGTTATAAAAGTACAATAACTCAGTGTATTAATTCCCACGAGGGTGAGGTCTGGGGAGGGTATGATATACGCATCCTTACCCCTATCATGGAAGGGTAGAAAAACTGTTTCCGATAGTCTCGACATTTTTAGTTATAAAATTATGTCATTATAATGAAAAATTTAAAATTAAATTATTTCATAATATAAAATATAGCTTTTATACACATATTAATAAGAAAAACTGACACATAAATGGAATAAAATTTGTTTCATCTTTTTTCTTTTTTTTGAAGTTTTCAAATTTAATCAGATAACCTGTTTATTCTGTGTTAGGATGTAGTTATAACTGATGAGATCATAGGGAAAGTGAGTTAGGAAATTGTCGACATCCTCTTATCTATCACTAGTTAATAAATTCTCGCTTCGCTCCGGTTGACATTTCTGTTTTTGTGAAATAAGTTGATATTGAAGAGACAAAATATTATCGTATAAAAATAATATATATAATGTAAGGCATACATAACAAAATTACTAAAGACCAAACATATACGGAAAGGTCCATATATACAACAAAAGAATAATACGAAAAATCTTCTTAAATTCGGTAGAGAAGTTAAGTTAATACAGATTTTATAGAGAATTTTTTTGTGGCATCACTTTTTCGATATTTAATGTCGTTCATAAATAATAATTTAGCAATCTTTGTAAAAACATTATGCCAATAAAGCACTCCAATTGTCTCTATGTAACTAATGAATAATGGATTATTTTTTACCCAAGAGATAACGTTTGCTATGATAAAAAAAAAAAAAAAAGTGTTGTTTTTTCTTGATTTTTAATTGACTCAAACATAACTATATTGTTGGAGAGATTTGAATTTACTACTTTTGCAAAAGTCGACCATCTGCCACAATTAAAAGTATAGGCTCAATACCATCTAGGCCAACGTCATGTTGCTTTGCAGAGTGAGGAACTTCATACTTTGGCTAACAGTAGGACTAAAGAAATCAAATGAAACTCAATATGTTCAAATCATAGACAATAGTAATTGATATCATAGCACAATATTACTAAGAATAAACTGTATTTGTAAAATAATTTTGGAGAAGATAAAATAACATATAAACGGAAATGTAAAATAAATAGAATTTAATCCGAGCTCACTGAATTCACAGTGTTTTCTTAAGGAATTTAATCCCCTCCTAGTATCCAAGGTTGTGGATTATTTCCTCCCAGGATAGAACGAATTACACACTGGTGTAGCAGTATTTCAAACCCCAATGTTTCAGCGAACACAAAGTTCGGTAGCAAATCACACTTATTGTTACTTTCTTTGAAGTTAAAACAATGCAAAAGAAAGGAGGAGTCGGGAATTGAAGAGCCGTTACAAAAAAACTGAAAACGAATATTAATATTCTGTTGGATTTAATATTAATTTTTAATCGATCATTTGACCAAATCCGAAGCCGAAGCCGAGCCGAGCCGAGCCGAGCCGAGCCGAGCGACGACGACGACGATGACACGAGGTTTGCCTTCTTCTTAACTCTTTAAGAGCTAGAAGAAGAAAAATTGTATATATATACCCATCAAAAACCTTTTCCTCTTCCAATATGAGACAATGTCCTTTTGTCAAGGAGGAAACTCAAATATTTCATTTTCCCTCCATTTCCCATTCACCCTCTTTTAAGCTACATTAAAGCTTAAAAACCCCAACAATCGCCCACATGAATGGGGAATGACTATATCACAGAATATGCATGAAAAACTGTGTGATTCGCAAGCAAGGATTAATTGCATCTGGATAAGTAGGTTTCCCTTTGAACTTTCCGTAGTGAACTTATGTCGGGTATACTCGGTCAATCGGTATATTTGATATCTTTGGACCGTCGAACTTTGGTGTATACCTAGACAACCATAAGTAACACAACCAATCCTTAACCGTCTTTGGTTCTCATTGTTGTGTTCGTTTCAGCCATGAACACCGCCTGGTTTCATAAGTGCATAGAGAATTGGCCTTGCAAAATTCTCCTTGAAGCGGCTAACACTTCACACTTACATAGGTGATTCATAAACGTGTCATCCCGTAGATTCCCTATTTGATATACCCCGTATCAAATTTAGAAATCATTAATAAGGCTTAATGCTTTATCCTTGGTACTGAACATTGTCTTATCACGAGAATGAACCAAAATTTTAGTTGACAATGTTGAACCGTCATTAATGACTTTATTTGATCTCCTTGAACCTAGAACTTGGGATCTCCAGTCTTCTAGGTAGAGTTACCACCACAATGACTTGTTCTCGATCGTAGTCCTATTTCCCTCGATGATTTCTCAACTACATCTCTAGTTAGGCCTTTTGTAAGTGGATCCGACACATTATCACTTGACTTTACATAGTTAATCGTGATAACTCATCTAGAGAGTAATTGCCTAACTGTTTTATGTCTTCGTCGTATATGACGAGATTTACCATTATACCTAACGCTCCCAGCTATTCCAATTATCGCTTGACTATCGCAATGTATGCATATTGGTGTCAACGGTTTGAGCCAAAATGGAATAACTTCCAAGAAATTCCGGAGCCATTCAGCTTCTTCACCGGCTTTATCTAAGGCTATGAACTCAGCCTCCATTGTAGAGCGGGCAATACAAGTTTGTTTGGACGACTTCCAAGATACCGCTCCTCCACCAATAGTGAATACATATCCACTTATGAACTTAGAATCATTTGAACCGGTGATTCAATTTGCATCATAATATCCCTCAATCACCATAAGATATTTACTGCAGTGCAAAGCAAAGTCTGGGTATGTTCTAAATATACCAAAACTCGTTTCATTTCCATCCAATAAGATTAACCTGGATTGCTCGTGTATCGACTCAATCAACTTATAACACAAGCTATTTCTGGTCGTGTACAATTCATGATATACATTAAGCATCCTATCACACGAGCATAGTCCAACTGTGATATGCTTTGGCTTTTGTTCTTTGCTAATGCAAGATTCACGTCAATTGGAGTCTTTGCAACTTTAAACCCTAAGTGCTTGAACTTTTCAAGTATTGTCTTAATATAATGAGATTGTGACAATGTCAGACCTTGAAAAGTCTTATGGATCTTAATCCCCAAAATTAAATCAGCAACTCCCAAGTCCTTCATATCAAACTTGCCAGTTAGCATACACTTAGTCACATTTGTGTTAGCAATGTCATTACTCATTATCAGCATATCATTCACATATAAGCAAACAATGACTATGTGATTTGGAACATTTTTAATGTACACACATTTATTATATTCATTTATCTTAAAACTGTGATGACCCAAAAGGTCATCTTACGTAATTTAAGCTATATTTGTGTTCCAAGGCTCCGAGAGCCTCTGTTAGTCTCACCTCGATATGCGTGCGCAGCCCGGGCGTGTAGCCG
>ML258499.1:916-15337 GCA_005239495.1 Nicotiana undulata | reverse complement strand
TTGTTCGTGTAGAATTGTTTTATTGCGTTATTGTATATATTATTGTCACAGGTTATATGATGTAAATGCCCCGCCGTAGTCTCGTCACTACTTCATCGAGGTTAGGCTCGGCACTTACTCAGTACATGGGGTCGGTTGTACTGATACTACACTCTGTGCTCTTTTGCACAGATCAAGGTACTAGTCAGCAGTAGAGGATTCCAGGATGACCACCCGATTCGCTTGGGGACACGAGGTACATCTGTCGACGTTCGCAAATTCCGAGAGTCTTCTCCCATTATTATTTACACTGTTTTATTATATTCAGAACAATTACACTATTTCTTTCGGCCATTATTTGTAGTATTCTTTAGTAGTTCGTGGATTGTGACACCAGACCCTGGGGTAGCCTTAGAGTTTTTTACATAATTAGTTCGTTATCCGTTTTATTTAAATGGTCATTGTTATCATTTTATTTTATTTCTGATGGGAATTATTTTAGTTAGGCGCAATTGAAATTTGTTTATTTATGCTCAAGTAATTTATGCAGGAAATTAGTTAATCAATTTCTAACATTGGCTTGCCTAACAAGTGTGGTGTTAGGCGCCATCACGATCCTTGAGGTTGGAAATTTGGGTCGTGTCACCGGCATCATACCACCCTATAGGTGATCTACACTTTCGTCCGTAAAGAGATTCGTATGGAGCCATCTGAATACTAGAATGAAAGCTATTATTATACGCCAACTCAATAAGTGGCAGATGATCATCCCAGCTACCCTTGAAGTCTATCACACAAACTTCTAACATATCCTCAGTGTCTGAAAAGTGCGCTCAGCCTGTCTGTCTGTCTCGGGATGAAATGTTGTACTAAGACTTACATGAGTTACTAATCCTTTTTGGAAGGACCTCCAGAAATTAGCTGTAAACTGAGCTCCTCTATACGAGATAATAGATATGGGGACACCATGCAGTCGTACTATCTCCTTTATCTAACGCCTTGCATAATCCTCTACGGATTATGTAGTCCTAATAGATAGAAAATGGGCTGATTTTTTAAGTCTATCAACAATCACCCATATAGAATCGAACTTATGCTGGGTATGAGGTAAGACTACGATGAAATCCATATTGATTACTTCCCATTTCCAAGTCGGAATCTTCATAGCCTGCAATAATCCACCGGGTTTTTGATGCTCAATATTGACCTACTGACAGTTAGGCCACTGAGCAACAAACTTTGCTATATCCGTTTTCATTTTGTCCCACCAATATACTTCCCTGATATTATGATACATCTTTGTTGCTTCTGGATGGATAGAATAACGAGAATAGTGAGTTTCTCTTATAACCCGCCGACGCAGTCCTGCAACATTAGGGCCACATAATCGTCCTCAATATTTGAGGACCCCATCTTCTATAATCTCAAATGGTGTCTTCTTCTTCTGAGAGGTTGTATCCCTATAATGAACTAACACAGGATCCTCGTACTAGCGTTCCTTCACTTCAGTTACTAAAGAGGATGTTGTCGTGTCTTGAATAGTAATTTCGGTATCACCTTAATCCAATAATCGAACTCCAAGGTTGGCTAGCTGATGAATCTCATGGGCTATTACCCTCTTCTATGGCCGTAAATATGACAGGCTACCCATAGATCTACGGCTGAGGGCGTCGGCTACTACGTTCGCCTTCCCCGAATGGTATAAAATATCAACGTCATAGTCTTTAAGTAGCTCCAACCATCTCCTTTGATGTAAATTCAATTCCTTTTGCTTGAAGATATACTGGAGGCGCGTATGATCCGTATAGATATCAACATGAATGCCATACAGGTAGTGCCTCCACATCTTTAGTGCATGAATCATTGTGGCTAACTCTAAATCGTGGGTCGGGTAATTCTTCTCGTGCTTTCTTAGTTGCCTAGAAGAATAAGCTACAACCTTACCATGCTGAATCAGTACACAACCCAATCCATCGCCCGAAGAGTCACAATAGATAACATAACCATCGGCCCCTTCTAGGAGCGTTAGAACCGGTGCTGAAGTTAATCCGTCCTTCAATGCCTGGAAACTCCGTTCACAAGCATCAGTCCGTTGAAACTTTGCTCCCTCCTGAGTCAACTTTGATAGAGGTGATGAAAGGGAAGAAAATCCTTTTACAAATCTCCTGTAATAACCTGCCAAACCGAGAAAGCTACGAATCTCCGTTGGTTTCGTGGTTCTAGGTCAAGTTTTTACTGCCTCAATCTTTTGTGTATCAACCCGGATACCCTCACTTGAAATGAAATGCCCAGGGAAAGCTATAGAACTCAACTAGAATTCACACTTAGAGAATTTTGCATACAACTTTCCTTTTTGTAGAACTCCGAGCACAATACGCAAATGGTCTGCATGCTCAGTCTCTGAACGAGAATACACCAATTTATCATCAATAAATACAATTACGAACAAATCTAGAAAGGGTTTGAACACACGGTACTGCTGGGGCATTAGTCAAGCCGAATGACATAACACGAAACTCAATGTGCCCGTATCTTGTCCTGAATGCTGTTTTTGAAATATCCTTCTCCTTAACCCTTACCTTATGTAACGACCCAATCTGTCGTTACGTAAAACCTGCATTATAACTGTTGTTATTGACTTATTATAGATTGGTTATTCTGTTATTAATGTGTTAGAGTTGATAGGCTTGGAATCAGAATGGTTAAATGAGAATTCAGACACTTGTCCTTAAGAATAGCCTTAAAAATGGGAAAAGTCAACTAAGAGTTGACTTATTGGTAAACGATCTCGAAATGCAATTTTTACGGCTCGGATAGCTTCATTAGGTGATTAGGGACTTAGGAGTGTGTTCAGAATAATTTTGTGATGTCCGGTGTAGAATTAGGCTTGAATTGGTTAAAGTTAGTTTTTGGCGATTCCGGTCGGCAGTGAAAAATAGGCTATCGGGGTCGGAATGGAATTCCGACAGTTGGAACAAGTTTGTAATGTCATTTTGGACTTGTCTGCAAAATATTAGGTCAATCTGAGTTGATTTGGATAGTTTCGGCATCATTGGTAAATTTTAGAAATTTCAAAGTTCTTAGGCTTGAATCCGATGCAAATTTGGAGTTTTGATGTTAGTTTTGGTGTTTTGAGAGTGAAACTAAGTTTGAATGATGTTATGGGATATGTTGGTAAGTTTGATTGGGGTCCCGAGGGGCTCGGGATTGATTTCGGGTGGTTAAAGGGCATTTTTGGACTTAAAGAAAGAGCTGGTTTTCTGGTTTTTGTGCAGCAGGCTTTTGCTCTCTACGATCGCATAAGGGGAGCCGTGATCGCGTAGTTCAATCATGAGGGGCAGCATTTTATTCTCTGCGATCGCATAAAGGCGTCCGCGATCGCAGAGGTTGAGCAACGTAGGTACCGCGATCGCGGGACTAAGGTCGCGATCGCGTAGAGTACTCTGAGGGTCAGGCGAGTTTGTGCATCGCGATCGCGTGTATTGGAGTGCGATTGCGTACGTTTGGTAAACGGAGCAGTGCGATCACGTGAGTGAGGTTGCGATCGCGTGAGTTAAGGACTTATTGAGTCGCGATCGCGTGGCTTATGCCGCGATCGCAATGAGTAAAATGAGGGCTGGGAGATTTGTTCATCGCGATCGCGGGAGTACATCCGCGATCGCAGTGCATTAATAACTGGGCAGTTAAATAATAAACCCTCCGCGACTTAAACCCTCTTTTACACCATTGTTGAGCGGAGGAAAGCTTTTTGGACGAATTTTGAAGGAGAAAATCAGTGGGTAGCACAGAGGTAAGTAATTTGATTATTAAAACTCGTTTATGGGTGATTATAGACCATAATCCCAGCCTTTAATTCATGAAAAACAGTAGAAAAATAGGATTTTGGGGCATGAGATTTTGAGACCTTCAAGGGTCGATATGAGGGGTCAAACGGACTCCGAATTTGGTGTTCTTTATATGTACGGAATTGTGAGAAGATGAAGAACACTTTTCTGTAAAAAATTCTGAGTTTTGGGACGCGGGCCCGGGGTTCGGGTTTTGACCGGTTTCGGATTTTGAGTTAAATTCGATATTTTTCAATTGGAAATTATTCCTTAAACATATGTTGATGATAAAAATCTGAACTTGGAAGATTTGGAGCCTTCGTAGGTTGATTCGAGAGGCAAGCGTGTTGCGAAATAATTCCGGGCTAGTTTTGAGGTAAGTAATGTCTTGAAATCATGTCCTGAGGATATGAAACCCCGGACTATGCACCCTTTCACGGTTTTGAAATGAAAAGGTGGAAACTTTGGAAACATCTTTCCAATAGGCGACTATTGAGTTGCGAAACCGATTTTTAAGCCTTTGCTTAAATAGTATTTATACATTATGATATGTTTTGGGCTGTAAGCCATGTTTGGGGCCTAGTGCCGATTTGTTTACCCCTTGGGGGATGTTTTTACTATTTTCCTCACTGCTATGTTATGATTTTTCACTCAGTCTTTTCTGTGAAATTGTTTTGACACTCAGAGTATTTTGATACTACTTCTTGAAAATGAAATACTGTTTTTGGGTCGAGAACCCGGTATATTTATGGCCTGAAGGGCAAGTTGAGAGTGTCTGACTGAGTGAGGCTGCTGGCCTATAATGTGAGTATGATATGATATGAGTGAGGTTGCGGGCCTATATTGTGTGTGAATTATGCCATGCTGTGGCTTATTATTGCGCTTGGGCTGTAGGAGCCCCTCCGGAGTCTGTAACACACCCCCAGTGAGCGCCGGTACCAATTGAGTGATGCCCGCGGAGCTTATTGAGAGTGATTGTGAGGTTGCATGATGGGCAGAGCAATTGTGAGGTTGCGTGATGGGCAGAGTGATTGTGAGGTTGCATGATGAGCAGAGTGATTGTGAGGTTGCCTGATGGCAGAGTGATTGTGAGATTGCCTGATGGGCAGAGTGATTGTGAGGATGCCTGATGGGCAGAGTGATTGTGAGGATGCCTGATGGGCAGAGTGATTGTGAGGATGCCTGATGGGCAAAGTGATTGTGAGGATGCCTGATGGGCAGAGTGATTGTGAGGATGCCTGATGGGCAGTGTGATTGTGAGGATGCCTGATGGGCAATGGTTACGATAAATGATTTTGGCCCGAGGGGCAGTTTTATGAAAGATTTTACTGAGTTTTCAAACTATGATTTACTTCGTTTTCACACTGGTTTTACTGAGAATTTTACTGAGATATACTGATATTGCACTTGTTTCGAAGGTTTTTCTGAAAACTGATTTCGAACTCATTATTTGATGAATGTCACGTGGTGACTTGGTGTTTTACTGGTTTGTGGAATTGTGTACATGTTCTGTGTGTTTATATTACTCAGACTGTGATTTATTTTCATTACTACTGAGTTGGCGTACTCATAAAGACTCCATGTGCCTCTGTGCACAGATCCAGGTACTAGTTCGCAGCAGTAGCTGACGCAGTTTGATAGCAGCATTTTCACGGGATTTCGAGGTAGTTGTCCAGCGTCCACAGCTTCTCCATTTCCCTTCCCTATTTAGCTTTAGTATTTGATCCAGAGACATATATTATAGTTTTAGCAGAGTTAGATTTATTTATTCGTAGATGCTCATGACTATTGACTCCAATTCTTGGGAGGTTTATTTAGAATATTATGGGGACACTAAGACTTAATTATATTATTTATGCTATGGTTGCATGCTTATTATTTAATTGTGAACTGCTATAATTGAATAAAAATGTAGTAAGGTGATGGTTGGCTAGCCTAGTTCCACGATAGGCGCCATCACGGCCTGTTAGGATTTGGGGTCGTGACACCTTATGGTACCCGGACCTCAAGTCTATTTTTGAGAAACACTTGGCACCTTGCAACTGATTATATAAATCGTCAATCCTCTGGAGCGGGGTACTTATTATTGATCGTCACCTTATTCAACTGTCTATAATCTATGCACATCCTCAAGAAATCATCGTTCTTACTTACAAATAACACGGGTGCTCCCCACGGGAAAAAGAACCCATACCTCTCCATTAGACAACAAATTTTCATCTCATGTTGTATGACCTTAGACATATCGAAGTCGTGGCTATTGACAAACCAGGTCAGAGCAGCCCGGGACTATTCACCTCAGTTTTGTTGCCGGAAGGCATCAGACAATTATTAATGATGTATAACCAACACTTCCCTTCAAAAGTGAGTGCATCAGAATGAAATTTGTAGTCCTTGATTAACCACCACCTCTTTCCCGGACGCACAAATGATCTTTAAGAACAGAGTCCACGGGTATGGGTACTTGTTGTGCACCAAAAAATAATTGGTTGAATTAAGGTGGTCCACATACTCCGGTAAGTGGTAGGCCCTTTGGATAGATTCTTTGGAAAAGTCCGCCTGCTTCTTTCAGACTATACATACATAGTCCTCATGTTCCGCGCAATTCACGTAGAATTCCCTAACAACAGTCAAATTGGCCTCGCCAGGTTCTTCGAAGAACACCCTCATTCCTCGTCGGACCAATTCTTGATGAACCCTATAACACTAAAATATGGGAGACTCGATGTCGATTCCCCTTTCATGTATTGGCTTTTTGTCTACGTTGCTATTAAACCAGTCTTGGGCCTCCGAGGAGACAAACATGTTTTGATCATATGGGCAAGAGGATGTAGAAGCACGCGACCTGAAAGTTCCCACATCTTTTGCTTTGGTTGTGCCGTCTTGCCTACCAATGGAGGTTCTTATGGTTTTTCTTTTCTTTGAAGTGGCCATTTGCACCTGAAACAACCTAACAAATATCAGCAATTAGACCACTCTTCTGACCAAGAAGGGCTACTCAGACTTCACCCATATAGGGCTCACGAAGATACACCCTCCTTTCCATGTGAAAGATCCATCCTCCAATCATTAGGGTATACCCCCATTAGCACTTCACCCAAATAAAGTATATGGAATTTTATTGGGAGGGCTACAAATTCTAGAAAATGCCGCATAACCTCATTGTGGCATTTACACAAACACTTGACTTGATAAGCTGCTCCTATTCCAAATAAATTAATTGTAGCCCTAAGTGGACTACATACACAACAAGTCAATTACATAGAAGCCATACCCTCAACATCCATGGTGAAAATTAGTCTTTAAACCCAAAGAAAAAAACGGAAAAAACATGAAAAAGTTACATGCTTGAGGGTTAAATTGATGGAGACACACTTGGGCAGGGGGGGGGGGTGAGAGAGTGGGGTGTTGTGCGTGTTCGAGGTGAACGATAGAAAGTGGGGGAAATTGGAATGTGTTAGGGTTAGGTTTGGTGAGAGAGTAGAGAAAATGAGGTAAAAAAAAGGGGGCTGAAATCGGGGTTATAAGAAAAGAGGTTCAGATACTTACCTCGTATACGGTCGGGTCAACACGTACGCGGCCGCGCACACATCCTAGAAGTCTATGAGACATGCGCGGCCTGATGCGTGTTCAACACCCCTCGTGCGCGTCCCCGCACCTTCAGACTTGCTGACACCATATTCTGCGCCATCAAGTGCGCGGTCGCACACCTATACACACACAAATTGCCTTTTGTAGGCCTAAATTCCATTATTCTACAATCTATACTTTCCTGACACCACCAAATCATAATATATACTAAATTTTACCTAGTCTAAGCTACAACAAAAAATATAAAAAACTTACAAAAACTAAACTAGTAGAAGAGTTTGAGGTAGTTATGAGTTATATTCATAATCTTGACTCAACTGGGCATCCTCAACTGATTATGATGCTCGAGGATTTCTGAGCAAATCCTACAACAAGATATGGTTTTAACCTATGCCCATTCATCGTGAAACGCTTTGTTCCTTCCATTTCTTCATTTTTTCCTTGAAAATTTACGCATTCTCATATGCATCCAATCTGAATTCCTCCATCTCATACATTTGTGACATCGTGTGCTCACCTGCAAGACTAATATCAAGATTAATCAATTTAATTGCTCAATAAGCCTTATATTCTATCTTCATAAGTAAGTGACAAGACTTTCTATATACCAACTTGAAGGTTGAAGCCCCTATGGTTGTTTTGAACGTTGTGCTATACGCCCATAGAGCTTTATTGAACATTATTGACCAATCTTTTTTGGAAGTACTATCCGTTTTTCCTAGAATCCTTTTGAGTTCACAGTTAGATACTTCTACTTGCAAACTAGTTTGAGCATGATATGGGGTTCTTATTTTATGAGTTACCCCGTATTTAGACAGCAGTGTGACAAACTGTTTATTGGCAAAATGTGAACCATTATCACTGATGATGACTCGGGGAGTTCCAAAACGGGTAAAAATATTCTTCCGAAGAAATTTGTATACTACCCGAGCACATTTTGTTCTAGTGGGGATTGACTCGACCCACTTAGAGACATAGACAACGTGCGCTTGGATATACTCATAAGAATGGGATGATGGGAAGGGACCCATGATGTCGATGCCCCAGACATCAAAGACTTCACATACTAAAATGAAATTCAGGGGTATCTTGTCCTTCTTACTAATGTTACCTATCTTCTGGCACTTGTCACATGTATCCACGTAGGATCTTGCGTCCTTGTACAAGGACGACTAGTAAAAACCAGCTTCCATGACCTTCACTGTTGTCCTATTTCCTCCACAATGTCCTCGAAATGCTCCATCATGAAAATGGAATAATATATTTACCATTTCCCCTTCTGGTACGCATCTCCGTATCATGCCATCTGCATATAGTTTAAACAAAAAAGGGTCATTCCAGAAATAGCTTTTTACCTCATTTCGCAGCTTCCTCTTCTGGTCAGAGGTCAAATCATGTGGTAGCCATCCACTATCCAAAACGTTAGCCATGTTAGAATACCATGACGGTCTATCAGATATCGGTGCAATGGAAAAATCTGTTCATCTGGGAACTCTTCTCGAATGTCCATTGTTTCAATAGGCGGTTTCTCCCATCGCGATAGATGGACCGCCACTTTGTTTTCCGTGCTCTTTATGTCTTTTATTTCAAGATCGAACTTTTGCATCAACAGTACCCACAACATCAGACACGATTTTGACTCTTTCTTGCTCAGTAGATATTTCAGTGCCTAGTGATCAATATGCGCTATTACCTTGCTCCCTACTAGATGAGATCCAAACTTGTCGAAAGCAAAGACTAGTGCAAATAAGTCCTTCTCCGTGGTAGCCTAGCTAACCTGAGAATCATTCAAAGTCCGACTTGCATAGTAGATCGATGTAAATATTTTATCTCTTCTCTGTCCCAACACTACTCCCACTGCCATATAATTAGCGTCACACATAATCTTAAAGGGTTCGCTTTAGTCGGGAGTTACCATTATGGGGGCACTCACTAGCTTTTCCAAGATCAACTCGAATGCTCTAAGACACTCTACATCAAACACAAACTTGACATACTTGGCAAGTAATGCTGTTAAGGGCTTGGTGATGCTGGATAAATTCTTGATAAACCTTCTATAAAACCCTACATGCCCTGGAAAGCTTCTAATTATATTCTAATGCCCCCTTTTTTCGGCACAATCTGTACGGGGATGATCCATTGGCTGTTGGAGATGAAAAATATTATATCGGCATCTAGCAGTTTGAGTATCTCTTTCTGTACCACCTCCTCTAGGTTTTTATTAAATTTGCATTGGGGCGGCACTACCGGTTTGCTCCATTCTTCCAATAAGATCTTGTGCATGCATATTGCGGGGTTAATTCCCTGAATGTTGGCTATGATCCAACCAATTTCTTTATGCTTCCGCAGCAATTCCACCAGCATGTGTTCCTGTTCACCTATCAAATCAACAGAAAAGATCACAGGAAAATTGTTAGTCTCCAAAAAACATATTTAAATGTGCTGGGAGTACTTTCACTTCTAGTTTTTGCTTCTCAAATTCCTCTCCATCTACCACTTAGTTTACATATTCCAATGCCACAACTTCTTTCTTGATTTCAGGGTCTTCATCATCTGTTGTATTCGATTGAGTAATGCAACTTTCTATTGAATGACCTACCAACTTGTCCAGCTTGTGTTGTTAAGCTAACCCTCCTACCACATCTAGTTTGAAACATGCATAAGCAGATGCCTCATCACACGGGTATTTCATCATTCTCTTCTTTTGAAACACC
This sequence comes from Nicotiana undulata, assembly GCA_005239495.1. NCBI lineage: Eukaryota > Viridiplantae > Streptophyta > Magnoliopsida > Solanales > Solanaceae > Nicotiana > Nicotiana undulata. The sequence goes on along the minus strand of ML258499.1, from coordinate 5,229 downwards.
ACTTTTTTATTTCCCACTCGTAGCATGAGTTGACCCTCATATATGTCACAATCCGGGCAGTGCAAAGGAATGGTCTTCCCAATATTAGAGGTACCTCCTTATTCACTTCCATGTCTACTACAATGAAGTCTATAGGGAAGACAAACTTGTCCACCCATACCAGAATATCCTCAATTATGCCCTATGGTATGATAACGATCTGATCATCCAGTTGCACAGATACCTGCACAGATTTGATCACTCTTAGTTCTCCTTCCAATTTCTTGAAAACCGACAATCACATCAATTAATGGATGCACCTGAGTCCCATAAAGCCTTATCGAAATTTTCACTCTCCAACAAATAGGGTACAGTTTAACTGCCAAGATCCCCACACTTTTGAGGATTTATTCCATAGGATGGCACTACAATGTGCATTGAGTTTGATCACTGTAGTTTGGTCGAGCTTCCTTTTACTTGAAAGGATTTCCTTCAGAAATTTAGCATAGGCGGGCATCTGGGTGAGCACTTTAGTGAACGGGATGCTCACATACAACTGTTTTAGCATCTCTAACAATTTCCTGAAGCATCTATCTTATTTCTCCCGCTTTATCTTTCGAGGGAAAGGTAACACCGAAATGTGCTTAACTTCTTCAACTTTGCTGTTTTAACTCTTCTTATCAACCTCCTTGCTACATATGTTCTCCACAGCCAAGGACTCACCAATTGTTTGCTCTTCTGTTGTTTTTCCTAATTTAATCACCCTTTCAACCTTTGGTTTTGCAACAAGATTTGCTAACATTTTTTTACTCCTGAGATGTAACGACCCGACCTGTTATTTTTCTTTCTAGATCCTCGTTCCCCTAATTAAGACTCCCCGTATGTGCTTTTACTGTTTTATGACCTGCAAGGATGACTAGTTTGGGTTTGGAAGGGTTCGGGTTGAAATCGGAGCACTTAGTTCCTTAATAACAGTCTAAAATGGTCAAGTTTGACTTGAGTCCACATTTTGAGTAAACGACCTCGGAAGCATTTCGACACTTAATATTGAAAGTTGGTGCATTGAAGGTTTTCCAAGTTCTTTAACTATGGTTTGGAGTAGACTTTAGTGTTATCGAGGTCCATTTGGGATTCCGATCCTGGGAGTAGTTTCGTATGGTGATTTATGAATTTCACAAAAAAAAAATTGACATCATTCCGAGTTGATTTGATAGGAATCAGACGCGCGGAAGTGTTTTTGGAAGTTTTTGGGTCTCATGATTTAATTCATGCGTTTGGCATCCGATTCGTATTCATGCATTTTGACATCCGATTCGTGATTCTATATGTTATTTCGGTGTTTCGATTCCGCGAGCAAGTTCATATGATGTTTTAGACTTGTGCGGACGTTTGGTGCGGAGACCCAAGGGCTTGGGTGAGTTTCAGACGTGTTTGGAGGGGTGGAAGGACTTCAGTTTGTCTGGTTTTTTCTGTTGGTGCCTCACGTATCGCAAATGCAAAGTTTTGGTTTGAATTTTTGAGCTCCCATTTTCCAGGAACCTTTCGCATTTGTGAAGATGGGAAGGCACTGAGTATTTCACATTTGCGAAGATCCTGCCGCTTTTACGAACCTGCCACTCTTCGCATTTGCGACCATAGCAGAGATGGACAACCTTCGTATTTGCGATGGTTTTGTCGCATTTACGACCTTCGCATTTTTGAACAAGATGTCGTAAATGCAGCCTCTACGACTGGTGCAAGAGCTTTCATTACATGACTTAGCTTTATTTCCCTCATTTACCACTTGGTCTTAGGCAATTGTGAGAGCGTTTTGTGGAGGCATTTCAGCAACATCTAGAGGTATGTGATCCCCACCAATTCCTTTGCTAAATACGTGAATCATAGGTATATTTAACATGAAAAAATGGTGAAATTAATGGGATTTGTGAAAAACCTAGGTTTTTGTAAAAATGAGATTTGACCATGAAATTGGTTATGGTATTAAGTAAAAATTATATATTTGAGTTCGTGAGCATATGGGTTATATTTATCTTCGAAAATTTCCGAAATACTGGCACGTGGGCCCGGGGGCAAGTTTTTAGAATCTTCCTATTTGGGTTGGTTGATTACTCTAATAGATAAATTATAAACCTCTGAGAATATATTGATTAAATTATACAAAATTTGACTAGTTTCGGATTGTTCAACATCGATTTGGGGCTTTTAGAGCGGAATAGTGGACTGGAAGTGAGCTTGGAAATGAGGTAAGTCTCTTTCATAACCTTGTAATAGGGAACTCATCCCCTTAGGTGTATCTTGTTGTGTATTACTTGTGTGGGGAGCTACGTATGCACTAGGAGACGAGAGTCTGTGCATAGCTATATTCAATGAGATGTCCGGGTAGACTTAGATCCACATCATGCCTTTAATTGTATAGTTGTGTTTATCACGTGTATTAATTGTCTTGAATATAGCCGAGACTAAGGATTTTAAACTTGTAATTATCGACTTAGTCTTCTTATTTTAGAAAATTGAGGAATACTTAATACCTATGAAAATTCCATGTCCTCTCGCATCGCAAGTACTTCCGCGAGCGAGGTAGACTTCTCTACTCTAATGGGATCGGGTCGTTCGCCTCGGCAGTATAGTAACACCACTCTAATGCGATCGGGTTGTTCGCCTCGACAGTATGATGGTAACACTACTCTTATGGGATCGTGTCGTTTGCCTCGGCAGTATTGAGTACCACTATTCTTATAGGATCGGGTCATTCGCCTCGGCAACTTTGTGCTAAATAATCGAAATGGGTTCTAGTTTGGATATAATTGAGTTAGGGTCTTCACGTCCAGTTATGAGATATTGGTGATGCGTTACGGATTCCTATTGTATTTATTGCAGTTTCTTTTATTTGTCTCATTGATACTTGTTGTATGTTCTCCATTTCTACTTTATGCACTTTCATTATTATTATTGACCTCTAGTAAGTGTCAAGTTGATCCCTCATAACTACTTCTTCGAGGTTAGACTAGATACTTACTGGGTACGTGTTGTTCTCCGTACTCACGCTACACTTCTACACTGGTGTGCAGGTATTGAGACAGGTTCCACCCGTGGTCACCCATGGGGGGGGGGGGGGAAGCCCGGCAATTCGGGGGGTCTGGGGGGGGGCTTCTTCCTTGGCNGCCCCGGGGGGGGGGGGGGGGGATAGCCAGTCATTACGGAGATCTAGGGGTGAGCTTCTTTCCTTGCTACGATCCGCAACACCGGAGTCTCCTTCCATCTTATTTATTATTCCTGTCTATTACTTTCAGACATTAGTTTTTAGTAGCTTTGTATATTCTCTAGATTGCTCATGTACTTGTTGTAGACGTGTAATTTTTGACCCTCCCAGAGATTTTATACATTTTAGCGCTTATTATTTAGTTTAGGCCTAATATCGTCATTTTAGCTAGTTTTAACTCTTTTACTTTATTTTAAGTACAAAAATTAAAAAAATACAAAAAATGAGTTTATTTTAATATTTCATTAATTATGTTTTAATTAATATTTTAGAACTATAACTTTTGTATCATTTTTAAAAGGAAGAGTGAGTTTTTGGGTTGTAAAGTCCATTTTTATTGTCTTTGGCCCAATTTCAAAAGCCAATTCCCCTTAGCCCAATACCCACTACACTAAAAACCCCTAGGCTCTCTCTTCTTTTTGGACACACCCTTCAGCCTTAGACCGTACCGATCTTCTCCTTCAAAACAGATCCCCTTGTGATGACCCAAAAGGTCATCTTACGTAATTTAAGCTATATCGGTGTTTCGAGGCTTCGAGAGCCTTCGTTAGTCTCACCTCGATATGCGTGCGCAGCCCAGGCGTGTAGCCGGGAAGCTATTATGTGAAAATTTGATAAAAATGAGTTTTGATAACTACTAAATGAATATAGTTGACTTTTGTCAAAATTTCTAGTAAACGGACCCGGACCCATGATTCGACGGTCCCGGAGGGTCCGTAGGAAAATATGGGACTTGGGCATATGCTCGGAATCGAATTCCGAGGTCCCAAGCCCAAAAAATGAATTTTTAAAAAGAAATTGTTTTCTGAAAATAATAAGGAATTTTTAAAATGAATAATTATATGAAAACCGTGTTACCGGGTCCGTNAAAAATGAGGTTTTGAGGTTTTAAAGAATTTGAAATGTGACTTGGAAAGTGGTGTTATGTTCCCGAGGTCCGAATGAGATTCCGAGACTGGGAATAGTTCCGTGGTGTCACTTATAACTTGTCTGTAAAGTTTGAAGTCGTTCCGAGAAGTTTAGGCTGGTTCGACGTATTGAAGTGAATTCTAGAATTTTAAAGTTCTTAAGATTG
>ML258498.1:3364-47969 GCA_005239495.1 Nicotiana undulata | reverse complement strand
GGTTACTATATTTGACAACGATCGCTTACATTCTTTTAAGGTGTAAATTGAGCGTATCACTACTCTATTTAGTTTCTTTGTTTGAAAACTCTTCACGTTTCCAAACAAAGAGGGGCCTGCTGTGAACACCTTATTTTTGTTTACCATACTCGAGTTTTTGTCACGACCCGTAATTCCTACCTTCGGGACCGTGACAGGGCCTAACATCTCACTTGCTAGGCAAGCCAACGTTAGACAATATTTAAGCGAATTTTGATCAATTCAAATAAGTAAAACAAATTAAACCGAAATGAAATTAAACAGAGTACGAAATGACATAAAAACCAATAATATCTAAGTACAACTCGGATCTGGAGTCACAAATTCATGAGCTTCTAGAGTCTCTACAAATAGGGTTTGAAATAAATGCAATTGTCTTGAATGAAAAGAACATTAAATAGGGAATGAGGAAGGGGACTTTAAGTTCTACGAATGCCAGAAAATCTACCATGAGTCTCCAAATGTCAATCCGAGCTGATACGCCTCACGGACAACTGGGACAGTACCAAAATCTGCATAAGAAGTGTTGAGTGTAGTATGAGTACAACCACTCCAATGTACTCTGTAAGTGTCGAGCCTAACCTCGATGAGGTAGCGACGAGGCTATGACATGACACCCACGTAAATAAACCTATACGGATAGAAAAATACGTACAAAATAACAACAAATAAAGAATTAACAAGTACTATTGGGAGGGGACANATGCTCCACATCTCATGACAATCGCAACCGCTTCAGCTCATGTTTAAGTTCCAGAGATACCCACTGCCGGTACGCTCCTTCAAACTTATCATACAGAGATGTTATTTCCTGTTCTCTCGGATGAGCTTGGGGCGAACAAGCATATTCTATTACAAGGTTTTAATACTAGTTATACGCCCGTGCCTCTGCCGATTAAAACTTTCCGAATGTGGCTTCATCAGCGGCGCCACAAGCAGCAGGTAACCATGCAAATCAAATGACGAGGAGCAACAAGAAGAAGGAAATAAAGACCCAGAGGGCCTAGAGCAAGGTCAAGAAGTTAGCTCATTAGACGGATGGCTACCCAGGGAGCTGGTAGCAGATCTGTACTTAGCTCTTACTAAGCAGCCTCTAACCTAAATGAGTTCAGTTGCCTGGGTTAGTTCCTTAAGGATAGTGGGGGCCGAATCAACTGGGTCACCGGTAACAAGGGGTACAAGATACGGTAACTATATTAGGAGATGATAACAAGAATCAGTCAATAAACCTTCAACCAACAAAATGAACAAAACACAATGAGTACAGCTGCACGATATCACCCTTCGTGCTTTTACTCTCAGCCTTACCATGAAATCAACTCTCAAATATGGCACGACATCAACTTTCGTGCATTAAATCTCAAATGCGGCACGACATCACCCTTCGTGCATTGACACTCTCCCTTACCATGTAACAACGACCATATAACAACAGGGAGATTGAATAAGCAAGATCAAGTCTTATGTCAACAATGATTCCACAACACCATACTCTACTTCAGAAACACAACTAAATTATCAGAGATAACCCATAAATGTGGAAAGAATGATCAATTTAGTAATTACCTAGTCTAAGCATGGATATCATGATCAAAGAAAGAAATAAATGACAAGAAACAAGTCCCACCCGCATGCATTAACCCAACAACAACGCATAAGTACTCGTCACCTCACATAAACGTTGAATCCAACATTTAAACAAGTAGCACGTAGAAAACTATTCCTAATCCCTCAAGTCAAGTTTAACCGCAAAACTTACCTTGCTCCCAAAGATCAACTCAAGGCTCTACCCCGACTTTGCCTTTCAAACAAGCCTCCGAACCAACCAAAACTAGAAAATTATCAACCAAACGATTCAAAATAAGCCTTAGGAACCACTCACGAATGAAAAAGGTTCAATTTAGGTCATTATTGAAAAGTCAACAAAAGTCAACTCCCAGGCTCTCTTGGTCCAAACCCGAAATTCAGATCAACACCTAATTACCCATTCACCCCTGAGCCCGGTTATATAATTTGTTTCGAAATCCGACCTCAATTTGAGGTCTAAATTCCATTTTATAATAATCCCTAATTCTTCCCAAATCCTCAATTTCCACCATGAAAATTCTAGATTTTAGGTTGAAATCTTGTAAAAAGTAATGGAAGATTGAAAGAAATTAGGTTAGAATCACATACCAATGAATCGGGGAAGAAGTGCTCTTGGGAAAATTGCCTATAGGGTTCTCTAGGTTTGAAATTTTGAAAGAATGAAAGAAATCCTGCCTAACTCAACTTTTACCCAGTTGCAGATGTCACAATTGCGATAACTTGTTCGCAATGCGAACACTACAACTGCGAGAAAGAGGTCGCAATTGCGAACTCCTCTAAGAATCCCGCATTTGCGATAAAATGGCCGCAAATGCGAACCCTGATGCCTTCGCAAATGCGGACCTTTCTTCGCAAATGCGAAGATCATCACAAAAAGGTGTTGAGTCGCAACTGGGACTCTGCCTTCGCAAAAGCAGAAATGGCAAGTTCGCAATTGTGAACTTTTACCTCGCAAATGCAAGGACCCCATCCATGCTCAGGCTCGCAAATGTGATTATTTCTTCGCAAATGCAAGATCTGCATCAGACACCAGAAACAACTGTGAATTCTAAGTCCAATCCACTCTGTAGCCTATTCGAAACTCACTCGAGCCTTCGAGGCTCCAAACCAAACATGCACACAAGTGCAAAACATAATACGAACTTGCTCGCGCGATCAAATCTCAAAAATAACACCTAGATCTATGAGACACCAAAGAAAATGAAATTTTCAAGAAACTTTAGACGTTCTATTTTAACAACTGGACGTCTGAATCACGTCAAACCAACTCCGTTTCTCACCAAATTTGGCAGACAAGTAATAAATATTGTAATGGACCTATGCTAGTTGCAGAATCAAAATACGAACCCGATATCAAAAAAGCCAAACATTGGTCAAACCTTTAGATTCATTAAGCCTTTGAACATCAAAATTTTAACATAAAGCAATAACTCGAGCTAGGGACTTCCGAATTCGATTTCGAGCATATGTCCAAGTCCCAAATCACGATACGTACCTAGTGGGACCGTCAAAATACGGATCCGGTTACGTTTGCTCAACGTGGACCGAAGTCAACTCAAATGGATTTTTAAGGCAAAATTTCATAGTTTATCAATTGTTAACATAAAGGCCTTTCGGAAAAACACCCGGACTGCACACATAAATCGAGGAAGTCTTAAAGAAGATATTAGGGGGGTTCTAAATTTCTAGATGAGCTATCGGGTCATCACATTCTCCACCTCTAAAACAATTGTTCGTCTTCGAACGGACATAGAAAAGTACTTGGAATGGTGAATAGGTGTGGATATGTACTCCGCATGTCCGACTCAGACTCCCAAGTAGCTGCTCGATGGGCTAACCTCTCCACTTCACTCGAACTGAATGATAACTCTCAGACCTCAACTGTCGAACCTGACTCCTCCTCATAAGTCAAATCCTTGTCCCTTTGGACTGAGCTGGAATCTAACATATGGGACGGATCACCGTGATATTTCTAGAGCAAGAGCATATGGAACACCGGATGGACTACTGATAAACTAGGTGGCAATGTGATTTTGTAAGCTACCTCCCCCACTCTCTAAAGAATCTCAAAAGGTGCGATATACCTAGGGCTCAACTTGCCCTTCTTTCCGAACCTCATCACACCTTTCATGGGTGAAACCCAGAGCAAACCCTCTCGCCGACTCTGAATGCAACATCACTAACTCTACGGTCGGCATAAATCTTCTACTTGGACTGAGCTGTGCGAGTCGATCCTGAATAATCTTTACCTTATCCAAGGCATCCTGCACCAAATCTGTACCCATAACCGTGCCTCCTCCCGCTCGAACCATCCAACTGGCGAACGGCACCGCCTCCCGTATAATGCCTCATAGGGGGCCATATGAATGCTCGACTAGTAGATGTTATTGTAGGCAAACTCCACAAGTGGAAAGAACTGATCCCACGAACCCTCAAAATCTATAACACAAGCGCGAAACATATCCTCCAACATCTGAATAGTGCGTTTGAACTGTCCCTAAGTCTGAGGATGAAATGTTGTACTCAACTCAACCTGTGTGCCCAACTCATACTGTACTGCCCTCCAGAAGTGTGAGGTGAACTACGTACATCGATCATAAATGATAGACACTAGCATACCGTGACGACGAACGATCTCGTAGATTTAGATCCCAGCAACTGCTTTGAATAATAGGTAACTAGAGCATAAATGAAATGCGCTGACTTGTCAGTCTGTCCACAATAACCCATACCCATCGAACTTCCTTTGAATCTATGGGAGTCCAATAACAAAATCCATAGTGATACGCTCCCACTTCCACTCATGAATCTCTAACTTCTGAAGCAACCCACCGGGTCTCTGATGATCACACTTGCTGAAAATATAGACACCGGGTTCCATAAGCAACTATGTTCTACTTCATCCTTCTCCACTAATAATGTTGCCGCAAGTCTTGATACATCTTGGCGGCACCCGGATGAATAAAATACCGGGTACTGTGGGCCTCCTCAAGAATCAACTCACGAATCCCATCTACATTAGGCACACAAATACGACCCTACATCCTCAGAACTCCATCATCTCCAACGGTAACCTGCTTGGCACCACCCTGCCGCATTGTGTCCCTAAGGAAAAGCAAATAAGGGTCATCATACTGTCTCTCCCTGATGCGCTCATACAAAGAAGACCGAGCGACTGTACAAGCTAGAACATGGCTGGCTCTGAAACATCCAACCTCTCAAGCTGATTGGCTAAGGCCTGAACATATTATGCAAGTGGTCTCTCACCGCCTGGAATGTACGCAAGGCTGCCGACTCGCTGTCTTTCTATTCAAGGCATCGGCCACCACATTGGCCTTTCCGAGATGATACAAGATGGTGCTATCACAATCTTTCAATACCTCCAACGACCTCATCTGCCTCAAATTAAGATCCTTTATTTGAACAAATATTGTAGACTCCGATGATCCATGAAGACCTCGCACGACATGCCGTAAAGATAATTCCTCCAGATCTTTAGTGCATGATTAATGACTTCCAGCTCTAGATCGTGAACATGGTAATTCCTCTCATGGACCTTCAATTTCCGCAACTCATATGCGATCTCCCTGCCATCCAGCATCAATACTGCTCCGAGCCCAACACGAGATGCATCACAATATATCGTATAAGATCCTGAACTTACGGGAAACACCAACACTGGAGCTATAGTCAAAGAAGTCTTGATCTTCTCAAAGCTCACCTCACACGCATCTGACCATTTGAACGGGGCACCCTTCTGGGTCAATCTCGTCAATAGGGTTGCTATAGACAAAATCCCCTCCACAAACCGACAGTAATAACCCGCCAAACCCAAGAAACTCCGGATCTCCGTAGCTAAAGTGGGTCTAGTCCAGTTCTAAACTACCTCAATCTTCTTAGGATCCACCTAAATGCCCTCTGCCAATACGACATGCCCCAAGAAAGAAACTGAGTCCAACCAAAACTCGTACTTTAAAAATTTGTCATATAATTGGCTATCTCTCAGAGTCTGAAGTATGATCCGAAGATGCTGCTCGTGCTCCTCTCGACCGCGAGAGTAGATCAAGATATCATCAATAAACACAATCATGAAAGAATCCAGATATGGCTTGAACACCCGGTTCATCAAATCCATAAATGCTGCTGGGGCATTTGTCACCCAAATAACATCTATAGAAACTGATAATGTCAGTACCGAGTCTGAATAGCTATGTTAGGGATATCATATGCCCTAATCTTCAACTGATGGTAGCCAGACCTCAAATTAATCTTCCAAAACACCTTGGCACCCTGAAGCTGATTAAATAAGTCATTAATCCTTGGCAATGGATACTTGTTCTTGATGGTGACTTTGTTCAACTACAGGTAATCTATGCACATCCTCACCGATCCATCCTTCTTCTTCACAAACAACACAGGCGCACCCCAAGGCGAGAAACTAGGTCTAATGAAGCCTTTATCAAGAAAATCTTGAAGCTGTTCCTTCAATTCTTTCAACTCTGGTGGGGCCATATAGTAAGGCGAAATAGAAATGGCTAAGTGACCGGAGCCAAATAAATATAGAAGTCTATATCTCTGTTCGGCGGCATCCCCGACATATCTACAAGAAACACCTATGAAAACTCGCGAACAACTGGTACTGAATCCATGGAAGGAACCTCCGCACTAGAATCGCGGATAAAAGCTAAATAAGTTAGACACCCCTTCTCGGCCATATGCCGAGCCTTCACATAAGAGATAACCCTGCTGGTAGAATGGCCAGGAGTCTCTCTCCACTCTAATCGAGGAAACCCCGACAAGGCTAAAGTCATTGTCTTAGTATGACTATTGATTATAGCATGATAAGGTGACAACCGATCCATGCCCAAGTTGACATCAAAATCAACCATATCGAGAAGTAGAAGATCTACACTAGTCTCGAGAATCCTAATGGTAACCACACACAAATGATGGACACGATCTACAACAATAGAATCTTCCACAGGTGTGGACACATACACAGGAGCACTCAACAATCACAAGGAACAACCATATATGAAGCAAAATATGATGACACGTAGGAATTAGTAGATCCTGTATCAAATAGAACTGAAGCATACTATGGCAAACAGAAACAATACCTGTTATAACATCGTTAGATGACTCAGCCTCAGGCCTAGTTGGGAAAGAATAACATCAAGGCTGGGCCCCACCACTCTGAACCACGTCTTTGGGACGACTTCTAATTGGCTGGCTTCCACCTCTAACGGCGTGACCTCCACCTCTAGTGGCGTGACCTCCACCTCTAATAGTCTGAACCATACCTCTGGCTAGCTGAGCGGGCGGTGAAGCACCCCGTATCAGGACCATGGCACGAGAAACCTACTGTTCTGAGCTGCCCGGTGCCCGAGGGCAAAATCTAGCAATGTGACTTGGGTCCCCACAAGTATAACAGGACCTTGGTTGTTGTGACTGCTGACCCTGAAGCTTACCCTATCGACCTAAGTAACTACACTGAAAACTTTGGAGCGGAGGAGCACTAATAGGAGCTGGTGGTGGACTGTAGGCTATCCGGTCAGAATGAGACATATGAGGGTCGTGACCACCTTAAGTACCATGGGATGCATGGAGCGCTGAATGAAACGGCTTGGGAGGATGGCCTATACAAAAAGTACCCCTGCCTCCAGACGAGGCACCACTGAAAGTACCGAAATGGCGAGGCCTCTTATTAGACCCCTACCCTCTCTCCTTTGCAAGAACCACCTCGATCCGCATGGCGACATTGGCAGCCGCCTGAAAAGATATCTCACACCCTATCTCCTTGTCCATCTGAATCCTGATAGGCTGAGCGAGTCCATCAATAAACCTTGTCACCCTCTCTATCTCATTAGGAAGCAAAATAAGAGCATGATGGGCTAGATCCACAAAAGAGGGTCTTGTACTGAGTAACAGTCATACTTCCCTAATGGAGACGCTCGAACAGTCTGCGGTAATCCTCCCTCAATGTGATAGCGAGGAACTTCTCTAAGAATATCTACGAGAACTGGTCCCAAGTAATAGCAGGCGACCCAACTGGTCTATTCAACATATAATCTTTCCACCACCTCTTAGTGGAATCCGTCAACGGAAACATAACAAAATTGACCTCGTTGGACTCAACTGTCCCCATGTTCTGCAACACCTCATGGCAGCGATCAAGATAATCCTGTGAGTCCTCATATGGTGCACCACTGAAGTGAACTGGGAAGAGGTTTGTGAACTTGTCCAGTCTCAATAAGCCCTCAGAAGACATGGCGGGCTTATCATCAGCCTAGGCCGCAACAACCGCCTGAACTACCCCAGCTAACGGGGTTGTTGGTGTCTGATACCGGGGAGACATCTGCTCTGGAGTATGGGTAGCGGGAGTCTGTGCTCCTCCCCCAGCCTAAGAGACGACTGATGCCACCGGGAAGGTACCCGTCTAGGCAACACTATCCATAAGGCCCACCAAATAGACTAGAGCTTCCTGCACTACTGGGTGGCGATGAACCCCTCCAAGACCCGAGCTGGTCCAATAGGCACCGTCTGAGCTGGAACCTCATCATCAAAATCAAACTAAGTTTCCACTACTGGTGCTGGTGCTGCTGCTCGGGCTCTAGGCTAAGCTCTGCCCCTCATAGGAGCTGCCACTGGGGGCTCTGGCTACTGGCTAACTGAAAATGTAGCACGTGTTCTCCCCATCTGCGGGAGGACAAGAATAGAAGATTTCAATCAGCAATGACGGAATAAAATTGCACGACAGAGATGAATAAAAGTGAAATTTGTTCCTAAGCTTCATAGCCTCTGTAAGATAAGTACAGACGTCTCTGTACCGATCATCCAGACTCTACTAAGCCTGCTCGTGACTTGTGAGACCTAGGCAACCTAGTGCTCTGATACCAACTTGTAACGACCTGGAATTCCCACCTTCGTGACTGTGATGGCGCCTAACATTTCACTTGCTAGGCAAGCCGACGTTAGAGGATCTATAAGCCAATTTTAATCAATTCAAATAAGTAAAACCAATTAAACCGAAATGAAACTAAATGGAGTACGAAATGACATAAATACCAATAATATATAAGTACAACCCGGATCAGGAGTCACAAATTCACGAGCTTCTAGAGTCTCTACAAATAGGGTTTGAAATAAATACAATTGTCTTGAACGAAAAGAATAGTAAATAGGGAATTAGGAAGGGGACTTCAAGGTCTACCAACGCCATCAGATCTACCTCGAGTCTCCAAATGCCAATCCGAGTTGATACGCCTCACGGACAGCTGGGACCAATACCAAAATCTGCACAAGAAGTGCTGAGTGTAGTATGATTACAACCGACCCAATGTACTCCGTAAGTGTCGAGCCTAACCTCGACGAGGTAGTGAGCTATGACAAGACACCCACGTAATTAAACTTGTACGCACACAAATATACATATAACATAACAACAAATAAAAAGTTAACAAGTACCATTGGGAGGAGGGGACATACGAAAGGGGTAAAAGATACGGTAACTACATCAGGAGATGATAACAAGAATCAGTCAATAAACCTTCAACCAATAAAATGAACAAAACATAATGAATAAAGCTAAAAAAGTAACAATGGCACGACATCATCCTTCGTGCTTTTACTCTCAATCTCACCATAAAATGATAAATACAGCATGGCATCACCATTCGTGCTTTTACTCTCATTCTTATCATAAAACAATAGATACGACACGACATCACCCTTCGTGCATTAACTCTCAAATATGGCATAGCATCACCCTTCGTGCATTAACCATCTCCCTTACCATGTAACAATGAACATATAACAACATGGTGACAGAATAAGCAAGATCAAGTCTTATGTCAACAATGATTCCACAACACCAGTCTCTACTTCAGAAACACTACTCAATTATCATAGATAGCCCATAAATGCGGAAAGAATGAAATATTTAGAAATTAACTAGTCTAACCATGGATATCATGATCAAAGAAAGAAATAAATGACAAGAAAAAAGTCTCACCCGCATGCTTTAACCCAACAACAATACATAAGTACTTGTCACCTCACGTATACATTGAACCGAACATTTAAACAAGTAGCACGTAGCAAACAAGTCCTAATCCCTCAATTCAAAGTGAACCGCGACACTTATCTCACTCCCAAATATCAACTCAAGGCTCAACCACGACTTTGCCTTTCAAACAAGCCTCCAAACAACAAAATCTAGCAAATTATCAACCAAATGATTCAAAATAAGCCTTAGGAACTACCCAACAATGAAAAAGGTTCAATTTAGGTCATTATTAAAAAAGTAAACAAAAGTCAACTCTGGGCCTGCTTGGTCCAAACTCGAAATTCAGACCAAAACCTGATTACCTATTCACCCCCGATCAGGTTATGTAATTTATTTCAAAATCCAACCTCAATTTGTGGTGTAAATTCCAATTTTACAAAAAATCCCTAATTCTTCCCAAACCCCCAATTTCCACCATGAAAATCCTAAATTTTAGGTTGAAATCTTGTTAAAAGTAATGAAAGATTGAAAGAAAAATAGGTTAGAATCACTTACCAATGAATTGGGAAAGAATGGCTATTGGAAAAATCGCCTCTAGGGTTCTTTAGGTTTGAAATTTAGAAATAATGAAAGAAATCCCGTCTAACTCAACTTTTACCAATTTGCAGATGTCGCAATTGTGATAACTTGTTCGCAATTACGAACACCGCAATTGCGAGAAAGAGGTCACATTTGCGAACTCCTCCCAGAATTCGAATAATCGCATTTGCGATAAAATGGCTGCAAATGCGAACCCTGATGCCCTCGCAAATGAGGACCTTTCTTCATAAATGCGAAGGTTGTCACAAAAAGGTGTTGAGTCGCAAATGCGACCCTATCTTCGCAAAAGCAGAAATGGCAAGTTCGCAATTGCGAACTTTTACATCGCAAATGCAAGGACCCCCAACCATGCCCAAGCTCGCAAATGCGAGCCATATCTCGCAAATGCGAGATCTGCAACAGACACCAGAAACAACCATGAATTCTAAGTCCAATCCACTACGTAGCCTATCTGAAACTCACCCGAGCCCTCGGGGCTCTAAACTAAATATGCACACAAATCCAAAAATATCATACTAACTTGCTCGCGCGATCAAATCGCCAAAATAACACCTAGAACTATGAATCCGACACCAAATTAAATGAAAATTTCAAGAAACTTTAGAACTTCTATTTTAACAACCGGACGTCCAAATCACGTCAAAGCAACTTCGTTTCTCGCCAAATTTGACAGACAAGTCATAAATACAGTAATGGACCTATGCCGAGTTGAGGAACCAAAATACGGACCCGATATCAAAAAAGTCGAACATTGGTAAACCTTTAGCTTCATTAAGCCTTTAAACTTTAAAATTTTGAAAAAAGCGATAACCCGAGCTAGGGACTTCTGAATTCGATTTCGAGCATAACCCCAAGTCCCAAATTACGATACGGACCTACCGGGAATGTGAAAATATAGATCCGGGCATGTTTGCTCAAAACTTTGACCGAAGTCAACTCAAATAGAATTTAAATCAAATTTTCATATTTTATCAATTTTTAACATAAAGGCCTTTCGAAGAAACACCTGGACTGTGCCTGCAAATAAAGGAAGCTTAAAGAAGCTATTGGAGGTTTCAAAATACAGAATTAGGGTTTCAAATTCTAGATGACCTATCAGGCCATCACAGTCTCCCATCATATTTTTAGTATTTGATATTTTTATGATTAATCTTGATATTTTAACTTATATGTTATTTTTAGTAGGATTTGGTAGAAAATACATAATAATTTTAACACACATAATAATTTTAACACAATCTACTACACAGAGGTCAGAAGAATTTATCTTAACCACACACCAAATCTAATAAAATTACTTCCTACCTTTCCTACACTATTTCTTTGTCACATCATTCTAAATACCCGACCAGTCGTTTTGAGGATTATAGCCCCGTTTTCCTATTTTCTGCTCATTTTGTGCTTTACTATTATTTTATGACTTACCGGGGTAGTTGGTTCGGGTAAGCTTACGTTGAAAAACTTGAACTAATGTTCACTTATGTGTAAATGACCCAAGATTTGAATTTTGATCGCCGCGTTAGCTCCGTTAGGTAATTTTGGAATTAGGAGCGTGCCCGGATTGTGATTTGGAGGTCCATAGTGGAATTAGGCTTGAAATATCGAAAGTTGAATTATTGGGAAATTTGGTCAGGAGTGGACATATCGGATTCTTATTCTGAAAGTTGGAGTAGGTCTGTAGTGTCATTTTTGACTTGTGTGCAAAATTTGGGGTCAATCAGACGTGATTTGATAGGTTCCGGCGTCGGTTGTAGAATTTGGAAATTCAAAGTTTATTTGGTTTGAATCTATGTGCGATTCATGTTTTTGATGTTGTTAGAGGTGATTTTAGGGTTCGACTAAGTTCGTATGATATTTTAAGACTTGTTGGTATGTTTGGTTGAGGTTCCGGGGGCCTCAGATTGATTTCAGATGATTTTCGGAATGAGGTTTGAAGTTGAAGAGTTGCTGAACATTTGCAATTTCTGTTGTAATCGCACCTGTAGAATGGGAACCACATATGCAATCTCGCAGAAGCGAGAAAGGGATCACAGAAGAGTTCAAGAAGGAAGATGGCAGAGGTCTCATATGCGAGGTCCTTTCCGCACCTGCATGTCCGCAGATGCGGGTATTGGATCGGAGAAGCACATGAGCGTTTGGTGAGAAAGCTTCGCAGAAGCGGACGACCCTTCACAGAAGCGTGTCTGAGAAGCGGACTAGGCGCCACAGAAAAGTGAAAAGACTCAAATGTGGTCAAGTTAACTGCAGAAGCGGTTTTGCTGTACATAATTAAAAACACAAGGGTTCGCGATTTTCTTCATTTTCAGACATTTTGAGCTCGTGATAGTGCAATATTTGAGAGGGTTTTCGAGGGAATTCTTGAGGTAAGTCCCTTGTGCTTGTTTTTAATCAATAATCTTGTATCCCCATTGATTTTCCCACCTAGTTTGTGTGTTTTTGAGGTGTAATTTGGAGTTTGAGGCTAGGGATTTGGAGAGTTGATTTAGGGGATTTGGGTGACGATTGGGTGTTGAATTTGATAAAAATCATGTGGTTGGACTCGTGGTTGGATGAGCTTTCGATTTTTTGAATTTTGTTGGATTCCGAGACGTGGGCTCAAGGGCCAGTTTCGAACCAATTTCGGATTTTGAGTTATAACTTAGTAATTTCTTGTAGAATGGATTCCTTTAGTCCGTATTGGTTGTATAGTACTAATTGTGGCCAGATTCTGGTCATTTGAAGGCCGATTTGCGATACAAAGGCGTATTGGAGTAGGGATTTGCTCGGATTGAGGTAAGTAACACTTCTAAACATCGCTTTGAGGGTTCGAAACCCCAAAATATGTGTTATATGATTGGTGTTGAGGTGACGCACATGCCAAGTGACTGGCGTGCGGGCGTGCATCGTGAGAATTATGACCTGGTCGATTCCATGGCACTGTATAGTGGACTTATCTTGTTGATGTCCATGTTTTCATCATGTGATAAAGTAATTAAGTTGATAATCATACTAGAGATCATGTTTCGGCTATATGCTGGTACTGTTGGGACCCACATTGGTCGTTTCTTGATGTTCTCATACTGATTTCATTGATATTTAGTACTCAGTCATATTCATTCATTTAACATCATATCTCAGTCTCTGTTGTTATTTATTGACGCATAATATCATTATTTTCGGGCTAGTTTCATTGACGTTGAGAGCCCATGAGAGAGACTACAGAGATTGATGTCTGAGTGAGGCTGATGGCCTGATTATGAGTGACATTTATGGGATTGGCCTACACGCTGCAACAATTATACTGATTTATGATAGCGCTTGGGCTGAAGAAGCCCCTCCGGAGTCTAAACACACCCCTAGAGAGCACGATTGATTTTATTGAGGGATGGATCTTGTGTGAAGCATTATATACCTGGGGTTGGATCTTCCCTACGGGCTGGATTGGCCCTACTTATTACTGGGTGACTGATGGTCAGTCGAAGTATATATTCCAGGATGGATCTTCCCCGGGCCGGATTGGACATATACAGTACTGAGTGATTGAGAAAAAAAAAAGTGTGAACACATGAGGCTGTAAGCATGGTGCATCACACACAGCATGTGCATTGTCATATAGAAGTAGAGTATTTATATTCTTCTTATTATTCAGACTTGATCTATTTTACTGTTTTGAGTTTATATGTTGAACTTGAAAGCATGCCTACGTTTTTTGCACTGTTATTCTACATTGAACTGTGCCGGTTGAGTTCGTAACTACTTTTAGCCCAAAGTTTGGATTTGTAATTATTGAGTTGGTTGTACTCACGCTACACCTTGCACCTCGTGTGCAGATCCAGGTGCTTACAATCACAGCGGTTGCTGAGTGTGAGTCATGATATCGGGAGACTATCGAGGTAGCTGCATGGCGTTCTTAGACCTTGACCCTCCTTCGTTATCTTTACTTGTATTTCAGTTTTTACTCTTTAGACATTGTATTATACTATCTTCCGTTGTAGATGCTCATGTACTTAGTGATACCTCGATTTGGGAGAGATTTTATTGAGTTGAGTATTTATTTCTGTTTTCAAAAGGTTTTCCTTTATATTAACTGCTTCCGTTCTTTTCAAAGCTTTTGGTTACGTTGAAAAAGTTGAGTAGTTGGCATGCTTAGTTCCACGATAAGCGCCATCACGACGGTTGGTTTTGGGTCGTGACAGCCATCCCACTCCGTACACTATTCCTTTGTCCCGTCATCCATTCTCTACACTCTTCCTCACTTCTTTTATTATAAATGATAGATCTTCTACACATCAATGAAAAAAAACTAACTGATATATCAAAGAAGTAAGCTGAAATTTGAGAGCTTTTGAGTTACTTTTATGAGAGAAAAAACTTACAAATAATCACTCAAGTTCTTGAATCTAGCCTTGGTTTTCTCTTCCTTAAGTTGCTGAATTTTTTGTTTAAGTTTCTGGTTCACTTCCGTTAAATTTCTGTTGTTGTTTACTATCATCTGCTGCATTCGGTTTAAGAACTTTTTGGTTTGGCGTTGCTGTTTTTCTTCCTATATTTTGCTGCAATATAAGTAACCTCCAAAGGTTTGTAATGTAAATCTTTGAACGGAAATGGTGATTTATTGAGTATATGCTTAATTATTGGACTAATTTAAGATTTCATTCCCTGTTAGTAAGTGTGTAGAAGTGTTTTATTTTTCATTTCATATGCATTTTAAAGCTTTACGTTGATAAAGAAGGAGCAATAAACTCGTTTAGAAGGTTGTGTATTTCTCTTCCAAATTCAAGGTACTAGTTCATTTTGATCTAATTGTTTTATCGCTTAAAGTGCTATTTTTCACTTAGCAAATGAATTATTTCTCCTCCAAAGCAGAAGTTAATGTAGAAAGCTCCGAATCCGAGTGTGAGAGTTAATTTTTTTGTTACTTCATAAGGAGGCCTTATGTGCAAATGATATATTTAATTCAGTGCTAAAAATAACAAATTGTATAAATTTGTGTTGAGAATACTTCTAGGAGGTTTCATAACTAGTTGGCTCAAGACCAAAATTTGAGTTAAAATAACGTGAAAAAGCTCCTTGATAAACATGTGCAGTGATCAATTAAAAAGGGGTAAACATGATTGTAACGATTCGGTCAGTCGTTGTGAGGGTTATAGCCCCGTTTCTACTTCTTTTCTGTGTTGTTCAGATATGTTGAGTTGTATCGAGTTGGTAGGTGTAACGACCCAGCCGGTCGTTCCATAGAATCTGCATTATATTTACTGTGTTTGTCTTATCATAGGTTGGTTATACTGTTATGATGTGTCAGAGTTGGTTGGCCCGGGTTCGGAATAGTTGTAGTAGGAATTGAGACACTTAGTCTCTAGAAATAGCTTTATAGTTGAAAAAGTCAACTGAGAGTTGACATATTGGTAAACGACCTCGGAATGCAGATTTTATGGCTCGGATAGCTTCGTTAGGTGATTTGGGGCTTAGGAGTGTGTTCAGAATGTTTTTGTGGTGTCTGGTGTAGAATTAGGCTTGAATTGGCGAAAGTTAGTTTTTGGCGATTTCCGGTCGGCAGTGAAAAATAGGCTATCGGGGTCGGAATGGAATTCCGGAAGTTCGAGCAGGTTCGTAATGTCATTTTGGATATGTGTGCAAAATTTCAGATCAATCGGAGGTGTTTTGGATGGTTTCAGCATCGTTGGTGGAATTTAGGAATTTCAAAGTTCATATGCTTGAATTTGATGCGATGTTAGTATTTTTGATGTTATTTTGGGTGTTCCGAGGGCTCGACTAAGTTTGAATGATGATATGGGATATGTTGGTAAGTTTGGTTGAGGTCCCAAGGGCCTCGGGTGTATTTCGGATGCTCAAACGAGCACTTTTGGACTTGAAGAGATTGCTGGTTTTCTGGTGTTATTGCAGCGGTGAATTGTTCATCGCGATCGCGTGAATTCGTCCGCGATCGCGATCGCGTAGAGTAAGATGAGGCGAGGAGGAATTTGTGAATAGTTATCGCAGAGGTATGATTGTGATTGTGTAAGGTGAGCAGCTTAAGCAGTGTGATTGCGTGGGTGTTCATGCAACCGCGTAGAGTATTTGGGCGCGTGGGGGAGGTGGATGAAAGTGCATCGCGATAGCGTGGAAAGGATTGCGATCCCGTGAGTTTGGGCAAGGTCGAATCGCGATCGCGTAGCAGTAAATTTTGGGGCAGCTATTTTGTTCTTCGCGATCGCGTGCCTTTTTCCGCGACCACAGTGTGTAAAGACATGGGCAGTATATATTAAACCAGTCCGCGACCTTTGCCCATTTTCCACCATTTTAAACGGGATTAGAGCTTTTTGAGGGGTTTTGAAGAGGGAAACATTTGTTCTTCATTGAGGTAAGATTTCTGGACTTATTAACTTGATTATATGTGATTAAGGACCAAATTAAAATATCAGTGGAAAAAGGGAAAACTAGGGCTTGAGTTTAAGAGACCTTCTAGGGGTGATTTGGACCGATTTCAGAGTTCATTATATGTACGGACTCGTGAGATGACGAGGATCATTTTGGTATAATGTTTGTCGAGTTTCGAGACGCGGGCCCGAGGGTCAGTTTTTGGCTAATTTCGAGAATTGTGCTTAAAGTTGATATGTTTCTATTGGGTTTCATCCCCCAAGAATATCTTGATGTGAAAAATGTGAACTTGATAGATTTGGAGCACTCGAAAGTTGATTCGAGAGGCAAGCGTGTTGCAGAGTAGCTTTTCGGGCTAGTTTGAGGTAAGCAATGTCTTTAAATCCTGTCCTGAGGGTATGAAACCCCGGTCTTAGCATCCTTTCACGGTTTTGGAGTGACACACACACTGGATGACGAGTGTGGGGCGTGCACGAATTGGAAATTTGGAAATATGGTCCTTTTGAGGCGACTATTGATTTGCGAAACTGCTTTTAAAGCATATGTTTTACAATATTACTATGTTTTGATATATTTGGGATGTAAGCCATGTTTGGGGCCTAGTGCCGATCTATTTTAACCCCTTGGGGGTTATTTTATGATATTCCTCACATTATAATTATGATTTTTCACTCAGTCTTTCTTGTGAAATTGTTGACACTCACATTTGATGATATTATTATTTTTTTCTGAAATGAAATACTGTTTTAGGTCGAGAACCCCGTTTATTTATGGCCCGAGTGGCATGTTGAGAGTGTCTCCCTGAGTGAGGCCGAGGGACAATATTGTGAGGATATTTATGATATGAGAGAGGACGATAGCCTGAGTGATTGATGCCATGATTTTGCTTGTTTATAGCGCTTGGGCTGAAGGAGCCCCTCCGGAGTCTGTACACACCCCCAGTGAGCGCAGGTACAGACCGAGCGCGAGTGCTGAGTGCTGAGTGACGAGTGATTGGGAGGTATGAGTGACTGTGAGGTGCTGAGTGACTGTTACTGAGTGATGGTGAGGTGCTGAGTGACTGATTATGAGTGATGATTTGGCCTGAGGGGAAATTCATAATAATATTTTGATGAGCTTTTGATTATGATTCACTTCATTTTTCATACTGAGATTTTTGGGAGTTTACTGAGAAACATTTGAGAATATACTTTTTCAAAGGATTTTTACGGAAGCTAGTTTTCAAACATATGTATTAGATGTTTACTTTATTAAGACTCAGTATTTTTACTATTGGTGAATTGATGTTTGGCATTGTGTGATTCTTATCTTCAGACTTGATTTATTTTCACTACTACTGAGTTGGCGTACTCATCATTAATCCCTGCACCTCTGTGTGCAGATCCAGGTACTGGTTTTGAGAAGTAGCCATCTGAGTTTGTTCATCGGCAGCATTCGGGATTTTGAGGTAGCTGTCCAGCGTCCACAGCTTCTCCATTGCCATTCCTTCCTTCAGTATTTAGTATTTTGTTCTGAGACAATGTATTATGACATTAGCAGTATTGTCCTTATTCTTAGATGCTCGCGATCAGTTGACTCCAGTTCTAGGGAATAGTTTAGATTGTTATATTATTTTATGCTTTGTTAAAGACTTAGAGGAATTTTATACTTGCTATGGAATATTATTAATGATTTTGAGGAATTTTATTAAAAAAATGTGTAGTTATGTGATAGTGGCTTGCCTAGTTCCACGATAGGAGCCATCACGACCTATTAGGATTTGGGGTCGTGACAAGTTGGTATCATAGCACTAGGTTACATAGGACTCAACGGTCATGAGCAGGTTTAGTAGAGTCTTGCGGATCGGTACGGAGATGTCCGTACTTATCTTCGAGAGGCTACAGAACTCTTAGGAAAAATCTCATTTTCTTGAACTTTGTCGTGCCATTCTATTGATTCTGGAAATCTAAACTCCTGTTGTTTCATTCTCTCACAGATGGTGAGGACACATGCTACGGATCAGGGTGACCAGTCACCAGCGGGACCCACGAGGGTCGAGGCCGTGGTGGAGTTAGGGGACGAGCCTGTGCAGCAGCCGGGACAGTACCAGTGGATCCCCCTACTATTCAGGATCAGGTTTCCGCCGAGGGTTCCCCAGCGGGACAGGCTCAGGCACCAGCAGTGCCTATTGTCATTTCGGTTCTTCAGGAGACCTTGGCCCAGATCTTGACAGTGTGTACCAGTTTGGCTCAGACAGTTGCTATGTCTACTACTGTCGCTACATATCAGGCTGGGGGAGGCATTCAGACTCCAGCTGCCCGGACACCTAAGCAGGTTGTACAGGGTCTTCAGGCACCGGGGGCAGTCCCAGCCTAGCCGGTTGCCCCAGTTCAGGACTATATAGTCCCAGCTATACCCCAGGATGAGCAGCGTAGGCTGGAGAGGTTCAGTAGACTTCAGCCTCCAACTTTCAGCGGCACAGAGGGTGAGGATGCCCAGGGTTTTCTGGATAAGTGCCAGAGGATACTCCGTACTGCTGGTATTCTGGAGACCAGTGGGGTCTCGTTTGCTACATTTCAATTTGTTGGTGCTGCTTTCACTTGGTGGGAGGCATTTGAGAGGCGTAGGCCGGTTGGTTCAACACCATGCACTTGGCAGCAGTTCTCTATGATCTTTTTGGAGAAGCATGTTCCTCAGTCCCACAGAGAGGAGCAGCGCAGGAAGTTTGAGCAGCTGCGCCAGGGAGAGTTGTCATTACACAGTACGAGATGCGGTTTTCTGAGTTGACTAGACATGCTTCGGAGTTAGTCCCTACTAATAGGGAGAGGATCAGGAGGTTTGTAGATGGTCTCACGTATCAGCTTCGGATCTTGATGACTAGGGATAGGGTGGCAGGTGCCATATTCGAGCAGGTTGTTGACATTGCTCGGGATATTGAGTCAGTTCGTAGGCAGGAGCGTGAGGAGAAGGAGGCT
This sequence comes from Nicotiana undulata, assembly GCA_005239495.1. NCBI lineage: Eukaryota > Viridiplantae > Streptophyta > Magnoliopsida > Solanales > Solanaceae > Nicotiana > Nicotiana undulata. The sequence continues at coordinate 28,424 of ML258498.1, read as the reverse complement.
AAGAGGCCTCGGGGATAAGGTAGCTTCAGTGGTGCCCCTTCCAGAGGGCAGTTTCAGCACAACAGAGGTCGCCCATTTAGACCTCCTCAGCCAGTCCGCCCAGCTTATAGTGGCGCATCTTCGGGGCAGGATCCTCACAGCTCTCATCCGAGACGTTCTTCCTTTAGTGCACTTCCAGCTCAGAGATCCTCCAAAGCATCATCATTCCAGGGTTCTTCTATGCATGGTTCATCCGTTGGCTATTCTAGTGGCAGGGGTTCCCTTCAGTCCCCATCTCCAGCTCCAGGTAGTTGTTTCGAGTGTGGGGAGTTTGGACATTTATGGAGGCAGTGTCCTCGTCGTCCTGGTAGTTCATCTCAGCAGAGGGTTCAACCCTCGATATCAGCCTCAGTCACTTCACCACCTACCCAGGTAGCCAGTGGTGGTGATCAGGCAGCTTGAGGCCGCCCTAGAGGGGGAAGTCGAGCAGGTAGAGGCCAGCCACGTATTTATGCACTCCCAACTAAGCCTAAGGCTATGGCTTCCGATGCGGTGATTACAGGTACCATCTCAGTCTGTCACAGTGATCTTTTGGCTTTATTTGACCCTATGCCAACATACTCTTATGTTTCATCATATTTTTCCCACTTTCTGAGTATGCACCGTGAGTCTTTAGTTACGTATGTTCATGTTTCGACTCTGGAGGGCGATACTATTGTTGTGGACCGTGTGTACCGGTCGTGTGTTATATCTATTGGGGGTCTGGAGACTCAAGTGGACTTATTGTTACTCAGCATGGTTGATTTTGATGTGATACTGGGCATGGATTGGTTATCCCCATGTCATGCTATTCTTGATTGTCACGCTAATACCGTGACCCTAGCTATGCCCAGAGTTCTGAGAGTTGAGTGGAGAGGGTCTATTGAGCATGTGCCTAGTAGAGTGATTTCTTATTTGAAGGCTTAGCCTATGGTTGAGAAAGGATGTGAATCTTATCTTGCTTTTGTGAGGGATGTTAGTAGTGAGACTCCTTCTGTTGATTTTGTTCATGTGGTCCGTGATTTTTCGGACGTATTCCCTGCAGACCTGCCAGGCATGCCCCCTAACAGGGATATTGATTTTGGTATTGACTTGGTTCCAGGCACCCAGCCTATCTCTACTCCACCTTATCGTATGGCACCAGCGAAGTTGAAGGAGCTGAAAGAGCAGCTTCAGGAACTCTTAGATAAGGGGTTCATTCGGTCTAGTGTGTCACCTTGGGGTGCACCGGTGTTGTTTGTGAAGAAAAAGGATGGTTTCATGCGCATGTGTATTGATTATAGACAGCTGAACAAGGTTAAGGTGAAGAATTGGTATCCTTTGCCCCGTATTGACGACTTGTTTGACCAGCTTCAGGGAGCTAGAGTGTTCTCTAAGATTGATTTGAGATCCGGGTATCATCAGCTGAAGATTCGAGATTTTGACATTCTGAAGACTGCTTTCAGGACCAGATATGGTCATTATGAGTTTCTGGTTATGTGATTTGGGCTGACCAATGCCCCATCCGCGTTCATGCAATTGATAAACAGTGTGTTTCATCCTTACCTTGATTCTTTCGTCATTGTGTTCATTGATGACATCCTAGCACATTCTCGTAGGCAGGAGGATCATGCTCAGCATTTGAGGGTTGTATTACAGAGGTTGATATAGGAGAAGCTTTATGCAAAGTTCTCCAAGTGTGAGTTTTGGCTTGGTTCAGTAACTTTCTTGGGGCACGTGGTGTCCAGTGATGGTATTCAGGTTGATCCGAAGAAGATTGAGGCGGTGCAGAGTTGGCCCAGACCGTCCTCAGCTACAAAGATTAGGAGTTTCCTTGGTTTGGCGGGATATTACAGTCGCTTTATGGAGGGGTTCTCTTCTATTGCTTTACCCTTGACCAGATTGACCCAGAAGGGTGCTCATTCAGATGGTCTGATGAGTGTGATGAGAGCTTTCAGAAGCTCAAGTCAGCATTGACCACAACTCTGGTATTGGTTTTGCCTACTGGTTCGGGTTCTTATACAGTCTATTGTGATGCTACTAGAGTTGGTTTGGGAGCGGTATTGATGCAAGATGGTAGGGTGATTTCCTACACGTCTAGAAAGTTGAAGGTGCACGAGAAGAATTACCCAGTGCACGATCTTGAGTTAGCTGCCATTGTCCATGCCTTGAAGATTTGGCGCCATTATTTGTACGGGGTACAGTGTGAGATTTTCACCGATCATCGTAGTCTGCAGTATCTGCTGAAGCAAAAGGACTTGAATTTGCGTCAGAGGAGGTGGTTAGAGCTTCTCAAGGATTATGACCTCACTATTCTGTATCATCCGGGGAAGGCCAATGTAGTGGTCGATGCCCTGAGTCGCAGAGCCGAGAGTTTGGGGAGTCTAGATTACCTTTCAGCAGCAGAGCGACCTTTAGCATTTGGTGTTCATACATTAGCGGGTCAGTTAGTGAGATTGGATTTGTCAGAACCTCCGCGAGTATTAGCTAACATGGTTTCCCGGTCTTCTCTTTGTGATCAAATTAGAGCACGCCAGTATGATGACCGGCACTTGTTAGTTCTTCACGACAGGGTCCGTCGAGGTGATGCCAGGGTTGTGACTTTTGGTGATGACGGGGTTATGAGGATGTAGGGACGTATTTGCGTGCCCAATGTGGATGGACTCCGAGAGTTGATATTAGCAAACACCCATAGCTCGCGGTATTCCATCCATCCGGGTGTCACAAAGATGTATCAGGATCTGAGACATCAGTATTGGTGGAGGCGGATGAAGAGAGATATTGTTGAGTATATAGCACGGTGTCTCAACTGCCAACATGTCAAATATGAGCACCAGAGACTAGGTGGATTACTTCAAAGGTTAGATATTCCGGAATGGAACTGGGAGCGGATCACCATGGATTTTGTAGTTGGGATTCCACGGACTATGAAGAGGTTTGATGCTATTTCGGTCATTGTGGATCGACTGACCAAGTCCACGCACTTCATTCATGTCAGTACTACTTATACTTCAGAGTGGTTAGCTGGTATCTACATCAGGGAGATTGTCCAATTGTATGGAGTTCCAATTTCTATCATTTCTGATATAGGTACTCAGTTCACGTCTCAGTTTTGGAGGGCCGTGCAGAGAGGTATGGGTTCTCAGGTAGAGTTGAGCACTGCATTTCATCCTCAGACCGACGGGCAGTCGGAGCGGACTATTCAGATTTTAGAAGACATATTGTGTGTCTGTGTGATTGATTTTAGGGGTTCGTGGGATAAGTTTCTGCCACTCGCGGAGTTTGCATATAATAATAGCTACCAGTCCAGTATTCAGATGGCCCCGTATGAAGCTTTATATGGTAGAAGGTGTAGATCTCTGGTTGGTTTGTTTGAGCCGGGTGAGGCTAGGCTATTGGGCACAGATTTGGTTCGGGATGCATTGGAGAAGGTGAAGTTGATTCAAGAGCGACTTCGCATGGCCCAGTCTCGGAAGAAGAGTTATGCCGACCGGAAGGTCCGGGATGTGTCTTTTATGGAAGGTGATAAGGTATTGCTGAAGGTATCACCCATGAAGCGTGTTATGAGGTTCGGGAAGAGAGGAAAGCTGAGTCTCCGGTTTATTGGTCCTTTTGAGGTACTTCAGAAGATTGGAGAGGTGGCTTATAGACTTGCCTTGCCACCCAGCTTATCGAGTGTGCATTTGGTACTCCATGTGTCGATGCTCTAAAAGTATATTGGTGACCTATCTCATGTTTTAGACTTCAGTACAGTTCAGCTCGAGGATGATATGTCATATGAGGTCGAGCTAGTGGCCATTTTGGATCGTCAGGTTAGAAAGTTGAGGTCTAAGGATATAGCTTCAGTGAAGGTACAGTGGAGAGGTCAGCCACTGGAGAAGGCTACCTAGGAGACCTAGCGGGAGATGCAAATCAGATATCCTCACTTGTTTGAGACTCCGAGTATGTTTCTAGACCCGTTCGAGGACGAACGATTGTTTAAGAGGGGGAGAATGTAACGACCCGGCCGGTCTTCCGTAGAATCTGTATTATATTTACTGTTTTTGTCTTGTCATAGGTTGGTTATACTGTTATGATGTGTCAGAGTTGGTTGGCTCGGGTTTGGAATGGTCGTAGTAGGAATTGAGACACTTAGTCTCTAGAAATAGCTTTATAGTTTGAAAAGTCAACTGATAGTTGACTTATTGGTAAACGACCTCTGAATGCAGATTTTATGGCTCGGATAGATTTGTTAGGTTATTTGGGGCTTAAGAGTGTTTTCGGAATGTTATTGTGATGTCCGATGTAGAGTTAGGCTTGAATTGGCGAAAGTTAGTTTTTGGCGATTTCCGGCGGCAATGGAAAATAGGCTATTGGGGTCGAAATGGAATTCCGGAAGTTGGAGCAGGTTCGTAATGTCATTTTGTATATGTGTGAAAACTTTCAGATCAATCGGAGGTGTTTTGGATAGTTTCAGCATCGTTGGTGGAATTTAGGAATTTCAAAGTTCATAGTCTTGAATTTGATGTGATTTGGGTGTTTTGATGTTATTTTGGGTGTTCCGAGGGCTCGACTAAGTTTGAATGATGATATGGGATATGTTGGTAAGTTTGGTTGAGGTCCTGAGGGCCTCAGGTATATTTCGGATGCTCAAACGAGCACTTTTGGACTTGAAGAGATTGCTGGTTTTCTGGTGTTATTGCAACGGTGAATTGTTCATCACGATCGCGTGAATTCGTCCGCGATCGCGTAGAGTAAGATGAGGCGAGGAGGAATTTGTGAATCGCAATCACAGAGGTATGATTGTGATCACATAAGGTGAGCAGCTTAAGCAGTGCGATCGCGTGGGTGTTCATGCGATCGAGTAGAGTATTTGGGCGCGTGGGGGAGGTGGCTGAAAGTGCATCGCGGTCGCGTGGAAAGGATTGCGATCGCGTAAGTTTGGGCTAGGTCGAATCGCGATCGCGTAGCAGTAAATTTTGGGGCAGCAGTTTTGCTCTTCGCGATCGCGTGCCTTTTGTCGCGATCGCAGTGTGTAAATACCTGGGCAGTATATATTAAACCAGTCTGCGACCTTTGCCCACTTTTCCACCATTTTTTAACGGTTTTAGAGCTTTTTGAGGGTTTATGAAGAAGGAAACGTTTGTTCTTCATTGAGGTAAGATTTTTGGACTTATCAACTCGATTATATGTGATTAAGGACCAAATTAACAGTGTTTAATTGGGAAAAATCAGTGGAAAAAGGAAAAACTAGGGATTGAGTTTAAGAGACCTTCTAGGGATGATTTGAGGGGTCATTTGGACTCCGATTTCAGAGTTTATTATATGTACGGACTCGTGAGATGATGAGGATCATTTTGGTATGAAGTTTGTTGAGTTACGAGATGCGGGCCCGGGGGTCGGGTTTTGGCTAATTTCGGGAATTGTGCTTAAAGTTGATATGTTTCTATTGGGTTTCATCCCCCTAGCATATCGTGATATGAAAAATCTGAACTTGATAGATTTGGAGCACTCCGAAGTTGATTCGAGAGGCAAGTGTGTTGCGGAGTAGCTTTTCGGGCTAGTTTGAGGTAAGTAATGTCTTTAAATCCTGTTCTGAGGTATGAAACCCCGGACTTAGCATCCTTTCACGGTTTTGGAGTTACGCACACACTGGATGACGATTGTGGGGTGTGCACGAATTGGAAATTTGGAAATATGGTCCTTTTGAGGTGACTATTGAGTTGTGAAACTGCTTTTAAAGCATATGTTTTACAATATTACTATGTTTTGATATATTTGGGTTGTAAGCCACATTTGGGGCCTAGTGCCGATCTGTTTTAACGCCTTAGGGCTATTTTCTGATATTCCTCACATAATAATTATGATTTTTCACTCAGTCTTTCTTGTGAAATTGTTGACACTCGCATTTGATGATATTATTATTTTTTTCTGAAATGAAATACTGTTTTGGGTCGAGGACCCCGTTTATTTATGGCCCGAGTGGTATGTTGAGAGTGTCTTACTAAGTGAGGCCGAGGGACAATATTGTGAGGATATTTATGATATGAGAGAGGCCGATAGCCTGAGTGATTGATGCCATGATTTTGCTTGTTTATAGCGCTTGGGCTGAAGGAGCCCCTCCGGAGTCTGTACATACCCCCAGTGAGCGCAGGTACCTACTAAGCGCGAGTGCTGAGTGACGAGTGATTAGGAGGTATGAGTGATTTTGAGGTGATGAGTGACTGTTACTGAGTGATGGTGAGGCGCTGAGTGACTGATTATGAGTGATGATTTGGCCCGAGGGGCAGTTCATAATGATATTTTGCTGAGCTTTTGATTATGATTCACTTCATTTTTCATACTGAGATTTTTGGGAGTTTACTGAGAACCATTTGAGAATATACTTGTTCAAAGGATTTTTACGGAAACTGGTTTTCAAACATATGTATTAGATGTTTACTTTATTAAGACTCAGTATTTATACTATTGGTGAATTGATGTTTGGTATTGTGTGATTCTTATCTTCAGACTTGATTTATTTTCATTACTACTGAGTTGGTGTACTCATCATTACTTCCAACACCTCTGTGTGCAGATCCAGGTGCTGGTTCTGAGCAGTAGCCATCCGAGTTCGTTCATCGGCAGCATTCGGGATTTCGAGGTAGTTGTCTAGTGTCCACAGCTTCTCCATTTCCAATCCTTCCTTCAGTATTTAGTATTTTGTTCTGAGACAATGTATTATGACATTATCAGTATTGTCCTTATTCTTAGATGCTCGCGATCAGTTGACTCCAGTTCTGGGGAATAGTTTAGATTGCTATATTATTTTATGCTTTGTTAAAGACTTAGAGGAATTTTATACTTGCTATGGAATATTATTAATTTTTTCAGGGAATTTTATGTAAAAAGAAGTGCAGTTATATGATAGTAGCTTGCCTAGTTCCACGATAGGCGCCATCACGACCTGTTAGGATTTGGGGTCGTGACAGTAGGTTTGGGTTCGGAGTAGTTTTGGAGTTAAATTAACGCAGTCTCTTAGTTGGAAAGTTAAGTTAGAAAAGTTAACCGGAAGTTGACCTATGAGTAAATGAACTCGGATTTGAAATTTTATGATTCGGTTAGCTTCGTTGGATGATTTTAGACTTAGGAGTGTATTCGAAATATAATTTGGAGGTTCGTGGTAGAATTAGGCTTGAATTGGCAAAAGTTAGAAATTCGGCGATTTTGGTCGCCAGTGAAAAATTAGGTATCAAGGTCTGAATGGGATTTCAGAAGTTGGAGTAGGTTCCTAGTGTCATTTGTAACGTGTGTGCAAAATTTGAGGTCATTCGGCATCGTTGGCGAATTTTGAAAGTTTAGATGTTCTTAGGCTTGAATCCGAGATTGAATTGGTGTTTTGGTGTGGTTTTGGGTGTTCCGGAGGTTCGACTAAGTTTGGGTAGTGATATATGAGTTGTGGGAATTATTAGTTGTGGTACCAAGGGCCTCGGGATGATTTCAGATGTTTAACGAGAAGTTTGAAAGTTGGAAAATGCAGCTGGAAGCTGCTTGTGTAAGGCTACTGGTGTGGCCGCACCTGCGGATGGGGAGCCGCAGGTGCGGATGGCATGTCGCAGATGCGGATAATGGAGGCTTGGCATTGAGCATAGGTGCGGAAGAGAGGATCGCACCTACGAGCACGCAGGTGCGAGGTTGGGCGTTTAAGTGAGTTTTGCAGGTGCACACCTGGGACGCAGGTGCGGTCACGCAAGTGCGAAGAAGAGGGTCGCAGGTGCGGAACCCTTGGGGCAGAACCGATAAAAGTAACCTTTCGCAAATCTTTTCCCTTTTTCCACCACTGTTGAACGGGTTTTGAGCTTAGGGCAGTGTTTTCAAGGGAGAATCAAGAGGTATCACTGAGGTAAGTCGCTTGGGTTTATTTACACGCGTTTATGATATTTTTTCACTGATTAGCCATAAAATTAGTAGGGGTTTAGGGTAAATTGAGGGAGTTAGGGTTTGAGTTTTGGAGAGTTTTAAGCGAGGGTTTGAGGACCAAACAGAGTCCGATTTTGACAAATTTTATATGGTTAGACTCAGGAGAGGAATAGGTTTATTATTCTGCCATTTTTGACTGGTTTCGAGACGTGAGCCCGAGGGTCGGATTTTGGCCGATTTCGGATTTTTGGCATATTTTGTAGTTTTTATTGTGGAATTCATATCTTTAGCACATGTTGATGGTATTCATCTGATTATGGTTAGATTCGAAGCACCGAGTCCAGAGACGAGGGCATTCGAGTAGGATTTTACGCTTTTGAGGTAAGTAACAGTTTTAACTCTGGCTTTGAGAGTATAAACCCGGAGATTTGATATCACGCGAATTTTTTAAGGTGATACCCACATTAGGTGACGGGCGTGTGGGTGTGCACTGCGAGGGATTGAGACTCGGTCCGTCCCACGAGGCGGTGAGTCCTAATGGCTATTATCTATGGTTATGTGTTTACTTGTTGTTTTGTTTGCCTTCATGTTAGAGATCATGCTTAGGCTTTATTCATGCTCACATTATTTGCAGTCAGTCATAGAAACTATTGTACATGTTACCTCAGTCTCTATTATTTTGCTGATATGCTGTGATATTTAATGTGGATTGTGTCCCATTATTTGTTGATGATGGTGAGGCTAGAGAGGTTCATGACTGAGTGAGGCCGAGGGCCTGTTGCGAGATATTTAATATGATATGATATGATAGCACGTGAGTTGTCTGTGCGGATCCAGGTATTGATACCATAGCGCGTGAGTTGTCCGTATAGCACGTGAGTTGACTGTGCAGATCCTGAGATTGATATTATGGCACGTGAGTTGTCCGTGCAGCACGTGAGTTGTCCGTGCATAGCGCTTGGGCTTTGGGAGCCCCTCTAGAGTCTTTACACACCCCTAGTGAGCGCATGTACCTATTGAGTGTATTGAGTGCTGAGTGCGAGTACGAGTGCCGAGTGCTGAGTGATGGAGTGACATTGCTGTGAGGTTGCATTTACTTTTGTTGTTGTTGCATTTAACCTGTTAATTTCTTTGTGGCATTTGTTGGTTTTATGAAATTTACCTGTTTATTCATGTTTATTGTAAATTCTAAAAATAAATAATTGGACTGTTTTGCTTAGCTCATCACTGCTACTCAGTTCCTTAGTTATTTCTGTTACTACTGAGTCGGTTGTGCTCATACTACACCCTGCACTTTATGTGCAGATCCAAGTGAATTAGAGCGCGGCGATCGTTGAGTTCATGCCGGCAATATTTGGAGACTGCAAGGTAGCTGCTAGCGTCCGCAGGACCTTGTTACTCCTTTTGTCATTTCTTCTTTTGGACAGTTAAATAGTTTATATATCTTTGTTCATAGATTTAGACGCTCATGACTTAGTGACACCCGATGTTTGGGGCTCGTTTCCGTATTTTCTATATTATATTTAGAGTTGATTTAGTTTATGAAAAAATTAAATATTGAAAATATTTTATTAATTTCATATAATCGATTTAGTAGTAATATTTTGGAAAATATGTTTGCCTTGTAACACGATAGGCACCATTACATTCATGGTTAGATTTTGGGTCGTGACAATGATTTCATTTCTATTAGTTCTCTGTTGTTTGACTTTTCCTTTGTGTCATGTGTTTAACCATCGAATATTTTCGTGAATGTTAGGTAAAAACTGATTATAATTTTAGTCTTGTTATATTCATGTTAAGGCTTTTTCATCAATTATTATAGGCAAGTTAATTCCGTTTCTTTTAATAAGAAATAAAAACGGGTCAAATAATTAATTTCTGTTAGGCCAAATTTGATAAGGCTATAAGTAGGCCCAATCTTTACACACTGATCAAGTGTAAACATTGTGTGGGATAGCCACTTTTTAAAGTGGTATTTACTTTTTATCCAACATTTTTAATGTTGAGCAAAAGTAGCCACTAATCTATTAAAATTAATATGAAAAGACAGTGTTACCCTTTCATTATCTCTTTTTTGTCCATGTTCTCTTCCTTGCACGTTCCCTTCTATAGGTAATGCTGGTTCCACTTCTTCCTTCTCTCTCATTATGTTTCAGTTTGAAAGTTATCGAAAACTTTTTGTTGTATTGATCCATGAACCTTATAGGTGGTTGTAGTTATGTAATGCATTGGACTGTGTTACACTTTGACAAAAAAAACAAAAAACAAAAAAAAAACAATCCCAGATAATATTAAAAAATAATAGTATTAGTTTCAAGGAAGTTCGTGTAAACTTATTTCATGAAAAAATTGATTGATGATCAGTTGACACCCTAAAGAATACATAACAATCTTAAAGCAAGAGGGAAAAACTTAAAATACAGGATTTGCCATTTGTCTCAAGTTTATACTTCAAAAAATAATAAGGACATGTAGTCATGAACTTAGAATTATAAGTTCAAAAGTTAAGGATATGTAGTCCTAAACTTAGACTAACAACTCAAAAGTTAAGGACAATAGGTCCTGAACTTACAGTTACAAGTTCAAAAGTTAAGGACAATAGGTCCTGAAGTACTGAACTTAGACTAACAAGCTCAAAAGTTAAGGATAATGGGTCCTGAACTTAGGCTAAGAAGCCCAAAAGTTAAGGACAATAGGTCCTGAACTTAGACAAACAAACTCAAAAGTTAAGGACAATAGGTCATGAACATAGACTAACAAGCTCAGAAGTTAAGGACACTTGGTCCTGAACTTACAGTTACAAGTTCAAAAGTTAAGGACACTTGGTCCTGAACTTAGACTAGCAAGCTCAAAAGTTAAGGACAATAGATCCTGAACTTAGACTTACAAGTTCAAAAGTTAAGGACAAGTAGTCCTTAACTTAGAGTTACAAGCACAGAAATTAGGGACAGGTGGTCCTCAACTTCGAGTTCCAAGTTCAAAAGTTAAGGACAAGTAGTCCTTAACTTAGAGTTACAAGCACAGAAATTAGGGACAGGTGGTCCTCAACTTCGAGTTCCAAGTTCAAAAGTTAAGAACATGTAGTCCTGAAATTAAGTTCAAAAGTTAAGGACATGTAATCCTGAAGTCCTTAACTTAGAGTTCCAAGTTCAAAAGTTAAGGACATGTAGTCCTGAACTTAGAGTTACAAGTTCAAAAGTTAAGGACATGTAGTCCTGAAGTCCTGAAGTTAAGTTCAAAAGTTAAGGACATGTAGTCGTGAAGTCCTTAACTTAGAGTTCCAAGTTCAAAAGTTAAGGACATGTAGTCCTGAAGTCATGAACTTAGAGTTACAGGTTCAAAAGTTAAGGACATGTAGTCCTGAAGTCCTGAAGTTAAGTTCAAAGGTTAAGGACATGCATAAGGGTATTTTCGTCCAGACAGGTAAAGTTTATTAAAGTAGTGGCTAAAGACTAAAGACATTTTAACCAGTGGCTTAAAAGTAAATACATGTGTTATTAGTGGCTAACCGTGCACTTCCCCTTGATCAAGTCCAATGAATTCAAAGCGAAATCAGTTTTTTTAAATTAACTTGACAACCTAGTCTTCTTGAAAGCTATTTAAACGCTAGGCAATTCCTAGGCGTGCCTTTAACTGTTGACCATATGTTCTTACACGATCCTTGGTCAACATCAATTAATAAAATGGTTGTGTGCATCTTAGCTCCTTGACTCGTCAATAACAAATTATGTTTGACCATGTGTCCACACCCGTTCCTTGGTTAAACGCCCATAAACAAATAAAGACCTTTTATGCTTACACGCTCTTAGGCCAAAATTGATAAAAATTTGATTAGTTATTAAACGACAATAAACACTAGTAATTTAAGGTATATAACACATAATTTTATTTGATAATACTTCAAGATAAGTTTTAGTTAATAAAGCGATTGTGCTAGAACCACAAGATTTGAAGAATGCCTCACATATTCTTCCTAGTCAACAGAATTCCTCACCCGATTTCCTGTTCTCGTGGACCAAGAATAATAGAGTCAAACCTTCTTTTGACTAGGGATTTAAATAAAAGATGACTCCATGAAATCAATTCCAAGTATCGACTCTGTAAATAAAATAATCTCTACTCAAGTTTATTACTTTAATTGAAAAAACTATTTAACCCACTATAACATATCGAACGGGTAGAAAAGGGGTGTGACAAGTGGATTAAATTATAATTATATTTAAAATTTTAAAACGGCGGATGAGCTAATATAAAGAATTTGAATTAACAAAAAATAAAGAATTTAATTTAATTATTTTATAAATTCACCATACGCGTAAAATTATTTTTATGTTGATAAATATCTTAGGATATATAAATTTGTTTGATAAGAAATACATAGCAGTGAAAGTAATCAGAAAATAGAGCAACATTCATTATAATATAATAGTAAGAGTCAAATTGTTAAAAATACAAACTTGAAGCAGTAAGAATGAAGTAGTAGAAGATAAAGTATACTAACGAGTAGTCATTAATTATTATTATTATTATTATTATTATCATTATTCTTTTATATTTATTCCAACAAATGACTGCTCCTTGTATTTATATATCAAGTTATTTGTTGTAAAATAGCAAGTCAATATTAGTAATTTTGAACTTTACATAGTCCATTATCAAACTTTTTCTATGAGCTACAGCAGCAACCTCTCCCCAAAAGCCAGACATATTTTCAATTTACTTTATTTGAATAATTTTGCTAATAAAATTATTTTATGTTATTTGTTTATTTTCGTATTAGATCATGAAGTAGCATCAATTATCGAAGTCCTCGTAAATTATAATAAGACATATGCGGACTTTTATGGATATGATTTCTTTCTTTGTTGAGCTACTAAATTAGATCAATATTCGTTTTTCCTTTTATGAAATTATCTTTATATTTTTTTGATTAGTCAAACATTATTACCTAATATTATTTATATGATTTTTTATAATAGTGTATTTATTGAAATAAAGGTGTACGCGCATACCCGCAAACTAGTCTTATTAATTGTGTTTAAGAAAGTCATCGTGTCTTTTGAGAACAAACGTATAGTCATCTCCCACAATAAAGATATTAAGTATGGGAAAGTAAATTGTCATAATCTATTTGTCAAATAAGGAAAGCAAAAACCCACCAACCTGATTATGAGTAATGCAATCTGGTGATGAAGGCATGATGCAATTGGATTCGATATTGACAGTCCACTTATGATTGTATAGTTTGGAGTCAACTAAATAAGAGTTTGTAATGACCCGACAAGTCGTTTTGAGCATTTGCACTTCGCTCGATAGCTTGGAGGCATGAGTAGCCTCGTACAATGTATTATGACTGGTGTGTATCGTCGGTTTTGGTTTTCAGGCAATCCGGAGTTTGATTTGGAAGAATGAAGTTGATCGTTGAAGCTTTAAGTTGGAAGTTTTGACCAAGTTTGACTTTTGTGAATTTTACCCCGGAACGGAGTTTTGATGGTTCCGTTGAGTCCGGATGGTGATTTTGGATTGGGGCGTATGCCCGAATTTGCATTTGGATGTTCCTAGAAGGATTCAACACTAATTGGCGAAAGTTGGAAATTTGAAGGTTTGGAAAGATCATAAGTTTGACCGGGAGTTGACATTGATGATGTTGGATTCGAATTGTGGCTTCGAGAATTGGAATAGCGTCGTTATGTCTTTTGGGACTTGTGTGCAAAATTTGAGTTCATTCTGAGTTGATTTGTTATGTTTCGACGCGAGTTTTAGAAGTTGAAAGCCCAAACTTCATTTAAGTTTTATTTGAGGTGCAATTCATCTTTTCGATGTTGTTAGGAATGATTTGAGGCCGCAAGTAGGTTCGCGTTGTGTTATTGGACTAGTTGGTATATTCGGACGGGGTCCCGAGTGGCTCGGGTGAGTTTCGGACGAGGTTCAGACCATTTCATCGCATGTTGCATTTGGCTAAGGCTGCTGGTTCTAGTGTAGCCGCATCTGTGGACAATTGGTCGCAGATGCTGGTTCTTCTTCGCAAAAGCGAACTGGGACAACTGGGCGTGAGAGTCGCAGGTGAGGGTGCATGGGCGCATCTACACAACCGTAGATGCAGTTTAATGTGCACAGAAGCCCGATCGCAGAAGCGGGTAGGAGATTGCAGAAGCGATGGCTGCTGGTTCAGGGATTCTTCACAAAAGCAAAATACTTACCACATAAGCGGCGGTCGTAGATGCGACGGATTGATCGTAAATGCGATGAATCTAGGTAGATTATATTTCGAGACTTGGTCGTTTCTTTCACATTTTTTGGGATTTTGGAGCTCGATTTGGGCGACCTTGGAGAGGAATTTCACCATGTGGATTGGGATAAGTGTGCTCTACTCATTTATTATGTTTCATGAATCTATTCCCTTTTTTGCATTTGATTGAGGGTTTCAAGAGAGAAATTTTGGGGGGGTTTTCCTAAAGTTTCTTAGAGCGCATTTTCGAGTTTTGAGTATCGATTCGGAGTCGGATTTTAGTGAAACTAGTATGGTTGGACTCGTAATTGTATGGGTTGTCGAATTTTGTAAGTTTCATCGGGTTCCGAGGTGCGGGCCCGGGTTTGATTTTTGATTGATTTTGGGCTTTTGAGTAAAGATTCGACCTTTATCAATAAGAATTGTTTCCTTAGACTTTATTTGATGTATTTGAGTTCTTTCTGGCTAGTTTCGAGCCGTTCAAATATTGGTACGCGCGGGATTACATTTTTGGAGTATCGTTTGGCTTGTTCGGTATTGGATTTGTCTTGTTCGAGGTAAGTAACATGATGTCACCCAAGTTCACACCACAATTAGAGGTAGTGAAGCGGTCGATGCGATAATAATTACCTAACTTGAGTCGGGTTCGATTCCTCAGGGAGCGTAGATAAGACTAGGTATATACTTAGACTAAGTGTATAACGTGCCTAAATTTCACTTCCACATAGTTTGTTGTTTTGTTTTACTTCTAATTTTATGCTATTGTTTGCAAATGTAAAGCTAAAGAACGATATTTTTTGTGTTGTTATTTTTCAATTTTATAAAAGATCTAGGGCTCTGACTTCCAACTAAGTGTTTTCCTAGTGAGTTGCGGGCTTTAGAGCAGGTTTGGTTGGTCAGGGTGTAATATAACAATCAACACGCAATTACCCACTCGATACCTCTAGGTAATTAAAGTGGTTTTGCCCAATTTGACTTTCTCAAGACCAAATGGGTAATTCACAAAACAAGTGATAGATGTTCAAGTCAAGTTTTACTATATCTAGATTCAATCCTTTAATTGGGACTATCAATTTCTTGTGTTCATCCAAAAATTTTGTTAGCCAAGTTTTCCTAGACTCAATTTCTCTTTCTCAAGTAGAGGCTAAGTCAATTAGGCTTGAATCAATGTTTGCAACCATTAATTCTACAATTGAAGCAAGAACTAAGCAAAATATCACACACCCAGCCACAAACAAGTCCTAGATCAAACACCCATTAGGCACCCACACTAGGGTTGGGTCACAACCCTAGCTGAGAATTTAGCTACTCATAGATAAAATTGAAGAAACTAAAGAAGAAAAGAATATTAAGCTCATATTAAATGATAAAGATAAAAAATTCCAATATAAAATAGGCAAACTATCACAAATTTCCCAAAGTAGTAAAGGAAAAACAACTATCTACTTTCTGAAGTTCAAACTTGACCTAAATTTGACAATAAAGACTATTTATACACAGTTGAAATTTTCGGACAAAATTTCCCTTTTTGGAGGTTTTGCGGCCGCAAAACTGCGTGCGGTCCGCACTTTGAAGCTGAGCTTCACAGGAGGGACTTATGTGGCCACACAATTCTGAGTTGCGGCCGCAGTTCTTCATATTTTGTGGACTGCACATTTCTGAGTGCAGCCGCACTCTTTAATTTTGCGGTCGCACAATAATAATGCGGTTCCCACTTCTTCATGGACTAGAACTCCAACTCTATGATCCTCAATCTTCTGCGGCCGCAATAATTGTGCGGTCAGCACTTTGCAAAGGAGCTCTGATAGTATTTCTTTCATGGTCTGCGTCCGCACTCAATATTGTGTGGTTTGCACTTTTCCCTTTTTTGCTTGGTTTTAGTCCTTGTCCAAAAATACTCCTTCTTGAGTTGAATTTCATCATTTTTGCTCATTTTCCAATACTCCTGCAAGAAAGCACCTTTTATCAGTTTTCAGGAATACCTTTAAGCATTTTCTAGCTAAAACAAAAGTAAAAGAGTGCAAATAAGTAGTCAAAATCCCTACTTATCAACTCCCCCAAACTTAAGCTTTTTCTTGTCCTCAAGAAAATAAGGTGATTCCCATCTCCACAAGAAAATGGCTATTTCAGATAGCCTAAGTTGAATCAAATATACATAAATTGGGACCAACAATTACCCACACACTCATGAATTATCAACAAGGCAATGTTTTGAATGTTAAAGCACAAATAGCTCTAATGTGACACTTGAGCATCAAGAGTTGACTTTACTCATCAAGGAAGTTCGCACTTTCATATAAGTCACTATGGATCCCAAACTCCTCCTCATATACTCTCCGTTAGCTCGTCTCACTTAAGAATGTAGCACTCAATTCAATGACTTGTGAAAGGTTCGCTCATCACTCTCAAAAGAATGTCACAAGTACGACTCTTAGTACCATATGCTTGCCCCACATGTAGATCACCACTAATGTAATCTTACTCGGCTCATGTAGGGCTTATTCGGCATGTAATGAAGGATTTTGGACTAAGGTGGGAAATGTTTGAATAGAACGGGTTCATCTTTAACTTTTTTGCTCATTTTTTGCCGACTCTTTGAGTCATTTTCTTTTTCCTTAAGGGAATTAGAGAGACTTGACATCACTCTTTCTTGGTCATGATATTCATATTCTCCTTCTTTGTTTTCTCCATGTTTTGCACTTTTGCTTTCTTTTGAATCCTTTCAACCCTTCAAATTATTCACTTTCTTTTTGTGTTTTTCTTTTTGTTCTTTCTTTATTCTTCTTTGCCTTTCCTTTTCTTCATTTCTTTTCTATTTTTGGTTCCTTGATACAACTTCCAAACTCCTCGTCTCTTCCCCAAACTTATGTTTTCGCCATTTGTTTATCATGAGTGCTAAGGAAAGCTCGGGTGCCAAGAGAGGGTCACTATAAAATAGGTAAAGGCTTGTAAGATAGTTATCGAATGAAAATGGATTTAGGCTCAAAAGTTTTGACTAAGGATAACATCATTGGTGGGCCCTGGAAAGGTTCAAAACGGATCAAGGAGAGCCTACAATCACTTCTCAAGCCAAGCAAGCTTAGAATTTCGCCTTGAAACACATTTGGGGCAAGTTCTAGACCATTCGCATGGGTACTTTGATTTGTAACAAAATATCTCACATCTCACACAGCGGGATTGTTAAAGAGGATAGAGTCGAGGGTCCACAACAACCGTATTCAAGATTGAAAATCGCTAATGGTTCTACTAAACCACCTGATGATTGCCTAAGTCAACACAAGAGTCACAAGGTCACTAACTTGAGCCATTTCCTTCCATAAGCTTGTTTGAACCATAAGCGTGTAGTTAAGTGTGTTGGTACCAAGTGAAGCATGATTGACCCTTTTTTATTCATTAACACTACTATTTTTACCTAAACATAAAAAACGGACTCAATCTCTTAAGAAGGTTGTCACGCCATCAATCGTTGGGAAGAGCCACCCGGTTCACACAAAGCCCACCTTTGGAAAGAACCGTGGCATTAAGAAAATCAAAGGCTTATTGCTCACTTAAACATAAAAAGAAGCTACCAAATCAAAAAGAAGTTATTAACATTAATAAGAAGCTAGACTACTAAGAAAATAAAATAAAGAAGCTATGAAATAAACTACTGAAAGTAAGACAAATGAATATACAAATCGAGGGGAATAGAATATATACATCAAAAGAGAGGGAGGAATATATACATACTGAAAGAGAAAACAAAGATATAAGAAAAAGAGTATTAAAGTTATTATAGGCCAATGTCATCAAATCAAACCAACAAAAATAGATTACCCCCTGAATAAAAATAAGCATTGTACTCATGCTTAACAAAAATTAGAATAATGAAGGGTAGAGAGTGAAGAAAACTCCCTATGTGGTCTCAGTGTTCATGGAAGCATCACCACCCTCAGTCTCCTCCAAATGGATCCCATCATACTCTGCTCGGGGAGTAACGATGTTGGTGAACATCTGAAGCACCTCCTCAGCAGTATGGGCAGCAAGGTATGGCTCGTCAGATTGGCCAGTTGGTGCCTCTGTTGATGGTGCTATTGGGTCTGCTGGTACTGATGGATCTATCTCAATCAGTAGGTCAAATGGTAAATTACCAGCTGCTCCAATCTTGGTCACCTCCTTTCTCAATCTCTCTACTGATTTCTTCGAGGCCTGGGATTTCCGCATCTTCTTCACCTATTTTCCCAACTCCTCAATAACTCCCCCATGTTCCACCAATGTATCCATAATGGTCTTCTGATTTTCCAGGATCTTCTTCAATATTTCCTCCACTGATGGAGGAACCTGTGGTATTACTGGGGTAGAAGACTGTGCTGCAACAACATTGGATATGACAAATTGCTTTGAAGTAGCTGTCTGCATTCAGTTGTTGAGACTCGCCAATGTCTGGGAGACTCGTAGCGCAGTGAGTGGATATGTGGATGAGGCAGGCACCGGTACTGATGTTGATGATCTAGAAGATGAAGGTGGTGGCATGTCAATTGTCTCAGTGGAAGGACCGGCTGCTGTGGAAGGCATGGGAGTTGTAGAAGGCTCAACAACAGACTCTGTAACCACCACCGATGGCTCCTCTTAATGGCCAAGGGTAGAAGTCACCTTACCCTTGAACTTTGGGTTTCCCGGACCTTGCAAGGAGTACCATGAGAAAGGCTTCTTGGTCCGCACTTTTGTATCAAAACTCCTCGGCTCCACTTTTGCATTCGTGAGATATTTTGTGAGGGTGTTGGGATATGGGAAGGAGCTTTTACCATTTCAGACAACCACTGACATGTTGGCCGACATGGCACCCACATTGATGGGGTGCCCGACCATGATATATTCCACCAAAACTGCTCAGGGGATAGGGTGATATTTTTCATTCTAGCTTGGGTCAATACGGCTGCACCTAAAAGTTTGCCACCCCTCTGCTTCGAAGTTGAGGGTGGCCAGTGCAATGGGAACCCTCACTGTGATCCACGGTGGTGGTGGTCCTGGAGCAACCAAAATCTCTGCTAACCAAGGGCGAGCTGCATCACCCATAGCAAGCTTCTCCATGTACTGGATTGCCTCTACCTCCTCGAACCCCAGGTATGTGTTCAGAGTGTTTTGGTCGAATCTGACCTTCAAGTTTCTCACTTTGGTACCCTTCTTGATGTGTGCCACATTGGCATAAAACCCCCGTACCAAGTGCTCTTTTGCATCCATAACACTTTGGGTGAACCATATCCACCCTTACGCTCCCTGAATTGCTTAAGGACATTTGGATTGTATTTATCCAAATCCTTCAATAAGAAATGTCGATCAAGTGTGAGCGGTCAATGGGGCCACCACTCTCTGAACTTTGTGAAGGCCGTCAAACTCACAAATCTATCCTCCCATATTTCCTTCTTTTTCGACCTCTCTAGGCCGCCCACTCTAGTGTTACCTCCTCTACCATCATCAGAGACATCATCATCATCATCTTCTACTGCAACTGGTGTAGGGGAGTGTGTGTAGAGGAGGGCTCTGAACCTTGCATGCCGGCATCTGAACCCTAAGAAGAACTTGCTGTGGTAGAGGGTTCATTGCGCAGTTGGTATCTCCCAGTGAATTGTTGTAGTTGGGATTGGGCCTCAGGCTGTACCTCCACTGAGTGACCCTCGGAGGCTTCCCTAGATGGGACATTAGAGCTTGATTCTGAAGGCTCTGTGGCCCTACCTCTCCCAGTGGTCGGATTTTTGGCTATTGCTTTTGTTTGCCCTCCCATAGGTTGAGTGCCCTTTCCTCGGCCTCGAGAGGTTCACCTCTCCCTTAAGATGTATCACCTCTTCCTCTTGATCGAACCATTGTCAACAATATGGAGCACATAAGTTAGTTAAAATTCAAAAGCATGTTAATAGTTGCAGTAAAATAGTATACAAAAAAGACAGTGCGGATCGCACAATATTGAGTGCAGCCGCAGACTGCCTTGTGCGGACTGCAGAATTTCAAAGTGCGGTTGCATAACTGAAGTACGAACCGCACAATTTTGAGTACAGCCGCACAAAACCAGGTTCAGACTACTGGTTCTGTAATGTTCCAAAGTGCGGTCGCACACATTTTTCTGCGGACAGCACATTTCATGCATAACATTTTTCCCTAACTCAAGATCTGCGGACCACACATTTCATGTACGGCCGCACAATTAAATGTAAATGCACAATGCACACATGGTATTGGAAAATTAAACATGATACCTGATTTACCCATCCCCCAATAAGTGCATATGATATTACCCACACAATTTTAAGCACACATGATGAACATTTGACATTTTAGGCCTAAACTTAACTATACTACTTAAGAACAAAAACTAAGAAAAATTGAAAATCTAAACATGAATTGAACATCAGTGATAAAGGATATAGGGGTGAATCTATACTGATGAAATAAATGTGGAGTGTGAAATAATTTGTGTGCATTGTGTTTTCTTAAGTCTCAAGAGTTCAGAGTCTGTAAAGTTGTGAATAGTTCTATGAGGACCTATTTATAGGTTGACCAAATTCGGTCAAAGATGCAGCTGAGTGCGGCCGCACAATTTTGAGTGCGGTCCGCACTCTTTACATGAACCCAGTTGAATATCTGCGGTCCGCACAAAATTGAGTGCGGCTGCAGAAACTTGTGCAGTCCGCACAATTTTGTGTGCGGCTGTAGAATGCCCTTTTCTCTGCAATTCAAAACTTTAAAGAGTTTCATATTTTGGTCTCTAGTTGTGAGACCACACAAAGAATTGTGCGGCCGCAGATCCCTCTCTGTTGTGGCATTCAATTTTGTGCGGTCCGCATTGTTTCAACACTTGGCCATTATTTTCTCGAGCACAGTACCTACAATGCACACTCATTCCTGCAATTCACTTCAAAACCAGTTAGCTCAAAGCAAAACATATCTAAAAAAGAAGAAAAGGAGAAATAAAAGAAACATGGGTTGCCTCCCAAGAAGTGCTTGATTTAACTCGCGGAATGACGCAGATTACCATCAATCACTTGAAATGAATTAATGCCACGACGTGACCATCATCAACCTTTGCAAGATAATGCTTTATGCGATGACCATTGACTCTAAACACTTCATCATTTTTCTTCTTCATGTATAATGCACCAAAGGGTGTCATATTCACAACTTCAAACGAACCACTCTATTTAAACTTTAATTTTCCCAGAAAAATCTGTAACCGAGAATTGGACAATAACACAAGATCACCTTCTTTGAACTCCTTGTTCCGGATGTACTTGTCATGGAGGTACTTCATCTTGTTCTTATATAAGGAAGAACTTGTATATGCATAGTACTGGAATTCATCAAGCTCATTCAATTGTGCCACCCTTAAGTTGGCGGCGATATCCCATTCAAGATTAAACTTTTTCAATGCCCACATAGCCTTATGCTCAAGTTCTGTAACGACTTGACAGGTCATTTTGAGCTCTAGCATGTAGTTTTGCGGTTTGATTCCATGATCAGATTCACTTAAGGTATTATGACTTGTGCGCGTGGTCGGAATTGAATTTCGGGAAGTTCGGAGTTGATTTGGAAATCAAATTCTCATTTCGGAAGCTTTAAGTTGGAAGAATTGACTAAGATTGGATTTTTTAGTAAACGACCTCGGAATCGGGATTTGAAGGTTTCAACAGGTTCATATGATGATTTTAGACTTAGGCGTATGCCCGTGTCGGGTTTTGGATGACCCGGGCGCATTTCGACGCCTATTGTGGAAGTTAGCATTTTGGAAGAACTTCATAAATTTGAGTAGAAGTGCATTACAATGTTATCGATGTCTGTTTGGAATTTAGAGTATGGGAAAAGCTCTGTATGGTGATTCTGGCATTGGGAGCACATACAGATATGAATTCGGAGGTTTGTAGGTCATTTTGGGGTCGTTTTGTGAAAGTTAGAAATTTGAAGGTTTTTGAGAAGTTTGACCAGAAGTGGACTTTTTGATATTGGGGTCGGATTCACACTCCGAATGTTTGACTAGGACCGTGATGTCGAATATGACTTGTGTGCAAAATATTAGGTCAATTAGACGTGATTTGATAGGTTTCGGCATCGAATGTTGAAGTTTGAAGTTCTAAAGTTCATTAAGCTTGAATCAGGTTACGATTTGTGATTTTGATGTCGTTTGATGTGATTTCAAGGATCAACTAAAGTCGTAATGTGCTTTGGAACTGGTTGGTGTAATTGGACGGGGTCCCGGGAGCCTCAGATGGATTCTGGGTGCTTAACGGATCGAATTTGGAATTTGAAGAAGAGTTGAGGCAGCTGGTATCTAGTGTACCCGCACCTTCGAGGTGTTGGTCGTAGGTGCGGAGGGTGTAGAAGCGACATTGGAGTCGCAGAAGCGGAGCAGGCTGGCCAGGTAAAGGACCGTAGGTGCAGAGCTTTTGGCCGCATCTGCGCAAGTGCAGAAGCGAAAAGCCTCTCGTAGAAGCGGAAGAAGGCGCAAAAGTGGAAGGGTGTCTCGCACCTGCGAAGCCGCAGGTGCGGCTACTGGACCGCAAGTGCGAAGGTCGGGGTTGGGCAGTGTGTTTTCTAAAAACAAGGGCTTGGCTAATTTTCACTTTATTTCCTCCGTGAAAGCCGGTCTTGGAGCGAGTTTGGAGCTCAATCTTCGTCATCAATGTAAAGGTAAGTGATTCACACTCATTATAAGTTAAATACATGGTTTGTATAAGGATTTAAACTTGTAAATTAGTATAAATTGTGGGGTTTTTGGTAGAAGACCTAGAATTTGGTATTTGGAATTTTGACCACGAATTTGGGCATTGAAATTAGAGTAAATTATATATTTGAGTTCGTAATGTTATGGGTAATAATTATCTTCGAACATTTTTGAAATTCGGGCACGTGGGCCCGAGGGTGATTTTTATCGACTTTTAGAGCGGAATTGGAATTTGTTATAAATTGGATTATAAGGAGTATTAAAGTATATATTCTTGGATTTGCACATTTATTTACTAGTGTTGGAGCATAGAGCATCAGTTCGAGTTATTGGAAAGGCTCGGGAGCCGTCGAAGGAACTTCAGAGCGAAATAAGTCTCCTTTCTAACCCTGTAAGAGGGAATTTGCCTTATAGGTGAACTAAATCAATATGTTCTTTTATTTGTGGGGGCTACATATGCACGAGGTGACGAGAGTCCGTGCGTAGCGACTATTATGCTTATGTTCGGGTAGTCTAGGACCCAAAAGCATGTTATACTTGTGATAATTGTAACCTTATTGTCAATTTAAATTGCTTAAATCATATCAAACTTGGTGCATAAGTTTCTAAAATAATTCAACTTCGTTTTCTTGACTGGTAGAAGAAGATTTGACATTTTCCTTGGATAATTGCTCCTTAATGAATTGTTGATTGACTGTTTGATTGTGTTTTCTTTCGTGGAACGGGACGAATGCCTCGGTAAGTTAAATAGATGCATCTATGGTTTGCGTCGTTCGAGCCTCCGACAGTGCATGGTTTAAATATCATGTTGGATCGGGTCGTACAACCTCGACATGATTTGCACATGCTTGTATTGCTTGCCTTGAAACTTATAAGTATTGATACTGCCACCCTGGTTTGAGATAAATTGATAAATGATGAAAATGAACTTGGAAACCTCTAATTTACAAAATGATTATA
Source organism: Nicotiana undulata (assembly GCA_005239495.1). NCBI lineage: Eukaryota > Viridiplantae > Streptophyta > Magnoliopsida > Solanales > Solanaceae > Nicotiana > Nicotiana undulata. The sequence continues at coordinate 4,668 of ML258498.1, read as the reverse complement.
TACTCGCTTCATGCTTTTCTTGAGTTCACAGCCGTTTTAATAACATCCATGACTAATTATGTCATTACTACACTATTATTGGACCACTAGTATGTGTCAGAATCGACCTCTCGTCACTACTTCTTCGAGGTTTGACTGGATACTTATTGGGTACGCGTTATTTTTGTACTCATACTACACTTACTACACATTTTGTTGTGCAGATGCATATATGTCTAATGGCCTTGGAGCGCGGTGGCACGGGTGATACGAGGACTTAGGTGAGCTGCATCTTATGTGTCGATCCGCAACCAGCAGAGTCTCCTTCAAAGTACTTGTATTTTCTTTGCTGTCCAAACTTGAATACCAGTCAGTTATTGTATTGTATTTTAAATCCTAGAAATTGCTCATGCACTTATGACACCAGGTTCGGGGATGATTATGGAATAATTAGTATTGAAATTTGGAAAACATTTTTTTATATTCTGTAAAGCTCATATGTGATTAGTTAAATTGAAGGAAATTTATGATTTCATAATTCTTAAAACTAGAATTTAGGTAACTATCTAATGTTGGCTTTCCTGACAGCAGTGTCCGGCGCCATCACGACCTTTAATGGATTTTGGGTCGTGAAAATATGGTATCAGAGCACTAGGTTCACTTAGGTCTCACGAGTCATGAGCGAGTCTAGTTGTCACGACCCAAAAATCCCACCTTCGGGTCATGACTGCGTCTAACGTTGAACCCGCTAGGCAAGCAAACGTTTGAACTAAATAAAACTTATTAACAACAAATACGAACAAGATAACCAAGGCTTCGATGGCCCACCATATAAAATTTAACAAAATAACCCAAAATACAACATAGCACTTTTCGAAATAAAACCCATAAACAAATCCCAGAACTGGTGTCGCATATTCACGGACTATCTAAGAGATTACTACAAACAAAAGGTCTGAAATAAGTACATAAGACTGTATTTGAAAAACAAGGTAAGACAGAGCTGAAAGTGGAAAGTAGAAGGTGACGTCAAGGCCCACGAACGTCTGCGGGTCTACCTCGAGTCTCCTGTGTGACTGAATGAGATGCTCCGATCGTCAGTGATCTCCGGGTCCGGCTGCGTAGTCTGCACAACATAAAGAAGTGCAGGTGTAGCATCAGTACAACCGACCCCATGTACTGAGTAAGTGTCGAGCCTAACCTCGGCGAAGTAGTGACGAGGCTAGGACCGACACAACATATGTACCTGTGAAATTTTATATAATAGCAAGAAAAATGGCAACAGAAATAAGCAAGTAAGACATATATGGGGAGAACATGCTGGG
>ML258497.1:51941-65475 GCA_005239495.1 Nicotiana undulata | reverse complement strand
CTAAGAGCCGATCCCTGGTGCAACCCCATCACCACAGGGAAAAGGTCTGAGTCACCACCCACAATCATCACCCGAGTCTTAGCATCATCATACATATCCTTAATCACCCTAATGTACGCTACCGGAACTCCGCTAACCTCCAAACACCTCCACAGAACCTCCCTCGAAACTTTATCGTATGCCTTCTCCATGTCAATAAACACCATATGTAAATCCTTCTTCCTTTCCCTGTACTGCTCCACTAATCTCCTTACCATATGAATCTCTTCCGTAGTCGAACGCCTCGACATGAATCCAAACTGATTCTCGAAAATAGACACGTACTTCCTCACCCTGGCCTCCACCACTCTCTCCCAAACCTTCATAGTGTGACTCAATAACTTGATACCTCTATAATTATTGCAATTTTGGATATCACCATTGTTCTTGTAAATCGGAACCATCGTAGTCCACCTCCATTCTTCGGGCATCTTCTTTGCCTTAAAAATAACATTAAACAGCCTAGTGAGCCACTCCAAACCTGCCCCGCCCCGCGCTCTTCCAGAATTCCACCGGGATTTTGTCTGGCCCCGTTGCTCTGCCCCTGCACATCTTACATATCGCTCCTTCCACCTTCTCAACCGTAATCCGCCTACAGTACCTAAAATCCCGCAAACTCTCGGAGTGCTCCAACTCACCCAGCACAATGCGTCTATCCCCCTCCTCATTCAACAGTTTATGGAAGCATGTCTGCCATCTTCTCCTAATGAGTGCCTCGTCCATCAATATTTTACCATCCTCGTCCTTGATGCACTTGACTTGGTCTAAGTCACGTGCTTTCCTCTCCCTCACCTTGGCCAACCGGTACAACATCTTGTCCCCGCCTTTGCCCTCGAGATCCTCGTACAAACGAGCAAATGTTGCGTTCTTAGCCGTCGTAACTGCTAACTTTGCCTCTTTCTTTGCCTTTATGTAACACTCCCTGTCACGACCCCAAATCAAAACAGGCTGTGAGGGCGCCTATCGTGAAACTAGGCTAGCCATCTAACACAAATGAAAATAACATTTCCTGTTTTACATATATATATATTCTCGTATTCTATTAAAGATTCACTTTTAAGACAAGTTCAGCAACAATAATAACCAAAACGATCGAATCTAACACCGCCCCAGACATCTGGAGTCAACTGTCATGAGCATCTAAAGCAGTAAATACACCGTATAATAATGTGACTTTACTAATACAAGTCTAGAAAGTACGAAAAGTCTATGAACTAGGAAAGGAAAGGAGGAAAGCTGTGGACGCTGAGCAGCTACCTCTATCCTTGATCAACTCCAAGTCAAGTGAGAAGTCAACTAGCGCGCTGGACCGGTACCTGGGTCTGCACGCAAAGGTGCAGGGAGTAACATGAGTACAACAACTCAGTAAGTAACTAACATAACTAAAGACTTGAGTGCAGTGACGAGCATTTAAAAGTGGTAATTTCATAAAAACATGTGCCAGTGAAAGAAAATAGAGTAAATCAAAAGTCTACATTTACCAAATACTTTGCAAACTCTAGTTTTCCCAATTTAAACTTGTATAAAATATTAACTCAACGTTTATTAAGGGGACTCAATGTAAAATGAGTGAAAAATAATGATCTCACAACTTATAGCCTCTTGGGCACAGTATCACTCGTAAATAAGGTCTCTCAGTCACTTGTGACTCCACTAGCACAAGTCAATACTCACACTCAACACTCTCACTCAACAGGTACCATGAATACACATAACATACGCTGCGGTGTGCAGCCCGATTCACATAACATACGCTGCGGCGTGTAGCCCGATCCAAATAATAGTCGACTGCGCCCACTGGGGGTGTACAGACCCCGAAGGGGCTCCTACAACCCAAGGGCTATATCGCTGCGGCGTGCAGCCCGATCCAATATATATATATTTGTTGCGGCGTGCAACCCGATCCATATAATATCTGTTGCAGCGTGCAGCCCGATCCATAACTATCCTCGCATACTCGGCTCTCGGCCTCACTCAGTCATCCTCACAAGACACTCGGGCAACTCATCTCAACTCGCGGGACTCAGCCCAAAATACCTCTAAGTATTCTAAAACAGTGTGATAACAGTGATAACAACAACAGATATAAAGCATGACTGAGTTCATAACTTTTCTATCAAAAGTAGTGAGAGAATAGTGGAAAATTACCCTTGAGGGTCTAAACAGGTCGGCACAAGGCCCCAAACATGACATACATCCCATAATAAAGTATAAGTCTCTAAAATATAGGATATCATAAGGTTTCAAATCAAATATGCGGTTTAGTAGTCGCTACGGGACGGACCAAGTCGCAATCCCTATCGGTGCACACCCACACGCTCGTCACCTAGAATGTGCGTCACTTCATTTACCAAAACAATACGAAATACCGGGGTTTCATACCCTCAGGTCTAGAGTTACAATCGTTACTTACCTCAAACCGGCCAGAAAACTACTCCGCGATGCTCTTGCCTCTCGAATCGGCTCCCAATTGCTCAGAGTCTATCAAAATCAGATTAATAACATCAAAATATGCTAAGGAGACGAAACCCATTCGAAAATTCTCACAATTAGGCACAATTCCCGAAGTTGGCCAAACCCGACCCCCGGCCCCACGTCTCGAAATTCGATAAAAATTATAAAACCGGAATCCTTATCCTCCCACGAGTCTATGCATACCAAGAACATCAAAATCGGACGACAATTGCTCCTCCAATTCCTCAATTAAAGTCTTCAATTTTCCATGCCCTAACTCCCCCAATTTTGGATTTAAATCCCACTAATTTTAGGTTTAATCATTTAGAAATCAACATAGAATCGAGTTATGAAGTAAAAAACTTACCTCCAAGTGTTTCCCCTTTGATTCCCTCTTGAATCTCTCTCAAAAGCTTCAATCCCGTCCAAAAATGGTGAAAAATAGCTAAGGGTCACGGATATGGCCTTTTAAAATACACTGCCAAGCACTTTTAATTTCTTCAGTGCGTTCGCGAAGCACAGCCCAGACTTCCTCTATGCGTTCGCGTCCTCCCCACGCGTTTGCATAGAGTAACCAAATAGCCCCCTCACGCGCCTCACTCCGTTACGCGTTTGCATAGAGTAATCTTTTTGCATGATGTTTAATATATATATATATATATATATATATATATATATATATATATATATATATATTCCAATATGCTGTCCTTTATCAAGTTTGATATATGAAATATCTCCATCTCCAACTTGGAATAAGTTCGGTATGTGTTGGAGGATCTTTTCTTTTTTCCCTGTTATTTTTTTGTCTTTTGATTTCTATAGGTGTCAATTTAAGTACATAGATAATATTGCAGAAAGAAAAAAGAACTTGCCAAAGTAGCATCCGATGACAATTCTTGCTTTTCACAGGTTTTATGTCATTAAATAGTAATGTGATAGATAATTTTTCCCTTTCAGTTCGGGATCTCTCTGATAATTACTATTTCCATCTTATATTTTTCTTCAGTTTTCCGTTTTCCTCTATTTTATTTTTGGTGAAAATATTAAAGCGACACATTTTTTGAACCGACAAATTGATTTTTCTGATATGTGTTTTGTTTTTTTCATTTTTCATTTACCATGTCTTCTGACTTTAAAAAACTCAAGATATAGTTATTATAAATATTACTATTGCAATAACTAGTATTATATCGAAAACAATAATATGAAGGTATATTTCATAATTCATTGTAACTAAGTGTCTATAAATTTCTCCCAACAAAATTTTATTTTTTGGTTATATTTGTTATTGGACTTCCAAGATATAATAAATACATTATTTGTTCTTTACTTTTTTATTTAATTAGAAGTGATATATAATTCCTTTGCTTTTAGTTTTGATCTCCACGTGGTACATTATTGAACCCTTATGACTTAATGTTTTACTCATTTTCTCATTTACTTTTTTTTTTTAAATTCCAAGAATCTATTAATATATTTACTGCTAATTATATTTACAATGATAAGTGTCATGTATGAATAGTAATCTCTTATTTGTCCATAGATTCTTTTATGTTATTAAAATTTTTTCAAAAACGTGTTTGTTCATGAAATTTTGAAAGTTTTTGAATTTTTTTCGAAAATGAGTTTCAAAAACCAAAAAAGTGATTTTGATCACTTTTCAAAATTTCGAGAAAACTTCTTTCCCTACTTACAAAATTGAAATACTTTTTTCAAGTATAATGCATGCCCAAACATAATTTCAAATACTATTTTTTAACTTAACTCTAAATACTACTTTGTTTCAAAAAATATTTTCTTTTTATCTCCACACGCCTACAAATCACTAATAGCATTGTCTCTATTAAATTAATGTTGAAATATCTCCCCAAATCCCAATTAGAGGGCCATTAATTATAGATCTCCGAGAGAAAATATGTGATGCTTTCATTTTGTATTTATGTTTCTATTTTGTGTGTTCTTACGTATTTTTGTTATACGCTTGATTTTATACTCTGTAATCATTCATGTCTTACAATTATATCTTTATTTAAAATTTAAGTTTAGTGTTATTTTAATTTTTTATATTTTCTGTATCACTTAAATAAAAAGGTATATTCTATCGGTAAAGCGCAGAAAAATTAACAGTTTTTTAATAAAGTTAGTTCCAATTTTTGACTGATCAATAAAGTTCAAAAAATTTACACACGATGATAAGCTTCAACAACCAACCAAACATGTGAAATACGAAGTTGTGATGGCTCAAAAGGTCATCCTGTGTAATTTTAACTAAATCTGTGTTCCGAGGCCTCAAAAGCCTCCATTTATCTCACCTCGATATGCGTGTACAACCGGGCGCGTAGCCGGGAAGCCGTTATGTGTAAATTTGATAAAAAGTTGAATTTATGATAATTATTTGAATAAAGTTGACTTTGGTCAACATTATTGGTAAATGGATTCGGACCCGTGATTTGACGTTTCCGGAGGGTCCGCAGGAAAATATGGGACTTGGGTGTATGCCCGGAATTGAATTCCGAGCCCGAGAAATAAATTTTTAAAGAAAATTATTTTCTGAAAAATATAAAGTTTTTTTTGAAAATGGAATTTGATGTGGAACCTGTGTTACCGGGTCCGTATTATGGTTCCGGATTCCGGAACAAGTTCAATATGGTTATTATGTGTTGTGTGAAATTTGGTAAGAAACGGACTTGGTTTGAGGCGATTCGGACTAAAAATGAAAAATTTGGAACTTAATGAAGTTTTGAGAATTTTCTTAGATTTTGAGGCTTAATTCAGTGTTTATGATGTTATTCTGGTGTTTTGATTTATCGAATAGGTCCATAGGATGTTTTTGAGGTTGTGTGTATAGTTGGTTTTGAGCCCCGAGGGCTCGAGTGAGATTCGGGTAGGTGTCGGAGTGCAAAAACCTTAGAAAAATCTGGTGTAAAATGAGTTTTTCTGGTGTTTGATATTTTACTGTGTGCGATCGCATATATCCCTCCGCAATCACATAGCTTTGTGCTGGGAAGGAAAATTTGATACACTGTGCGATCGCATAGCAGGCCCTGCGATCGCATAGTGTAATAGGCAAGCTGGGGGGAGGGGGGGGGGGGGGGGGGGGGGGGGGCTGAGTAGTATGTTGTGCGACCGCACGTGTTAGTACGCGATCACATGGGGCAAGAGTCAGGACCACAGTGCGATCGCAATTGCACTTCTGCGATCGCGGAGCACAGGAGTCCTTCCACTGTGCGGTCGCATTTATTCCTTCGCGATCGCATAGGTCTAAAACGCCCAGTTATTTTAAAGACCTAAAATCAGAATATTCATTACGGGATTTTTCAAAACTTCACAACCCTCTTCTTCTCCAAACCTCATAGATGATTTCAAGCTATTCTTCTACCATGACCTCTTAGGTAAGTGATTCTAACATTGTTTTCTTTCATTTTTCATCAATATTCATTAGATTCTAGGCCTAAAAACATGAAATCAAAGGTAGAAATTGGGATTTTTGGTAGAGTTAGGGCTTTTTGAATTTTTGGGAATTCAACCTCGTTTTGGGGTGGATTTCAAAATAAAATGTATATTCGGGCTCGTGGAAAAATGGGTGATCGGGTTTTGGTCCGAACCTCGTGTTTGGACCAACTGGGCCCGGGGTCGAATTTTGGAATTTTGGAAGAATGTTGGGAAATCTATAATTAGACTTTGGAATTGAGTTATTGAGTAATTATTGATGTTATTGAGTCGATTATGTATAGATACGATTGTTTTGGAGTCGGATTCGAGAGGAAAAACGGCGCTAGAGGCTTGATTTGCATTCTTTGAGCGAGGTAAGTGTTTGGCCTAACCTTAGCTTGAGTGAATATGTATAGAGTCTTATTTGATATGTGTTAATCCATGTCCAACGTATAGGTGAGCTGACGGGTACCTATATGTTGTGGTCGAGCATGCCCGTGAGTCGAACTTGATGATTTATATAGTGTTCTTTGATATTCTCTGTGTAATGAATTAATTGTTGTTCTGGAAGTGATACATTGAGGGAATTTCATGATGTAGATTGTTATTGATTATTCGCCCGGTTGAGGATCATTTGTTAAAATTATACCTCTGAGTGAGATTGGTTATAGATGAGTCCCTTGCGGGGACGGTAGAATACTTGTTGATTATTTCTGTACATTTGAGGTTTCTTATTATTGTCTTTCCTGTCAATTATTGCTTTTATATATTATTTATGCACGAGGGGACATTCTGTGCCGAGTGATTATGAGGTTATGCACGAGGGGACATTCCGTGACGAGTGATTACTATTTATGCACGAGAGGATATTCTGTGCCGAGTGATCATTTATTATTTATGCACGAGGGGACATTCCGTGCCGAGCGATTATTATTTATGCACGAGGGGACATTCCGTGCCGAGTGATTGTGAGGTTATAGCACGAGGGGACATGTCGTGCCATTTCTGTTTATTTATTTGTTCAGATCTGTACTCCCTACTGTTAATTTTACATTTCAACTGTTATCTTGTTCTGTTGTTTCAGATAGTTGTTGCCCTTCATCCCCAACATGTTATCCCCCGTTGTTGTATTTACTTGCTTATTTCCTGTCATTATTCCTGTTATATTATTGAATTGCACAGGTGTTATTTGTTGTCGTGTCCTAGCTTCGTCACTACTTCGTCGAGGTTAGGCTCGGCACTTACTCAGTATATGAGGTTGGTTGTACTGATGCTATACCTGCACCTCTTTATGTTGTGCATATTACAACGCCGGAATACTGAGCGAGAGTATCCTTCAGTCCACGGCGACATCGAGGTAGTCCTGCAGACGTCCGCATGCCTTGGCGTCACCTCTTACCCCTTTTCTCTCATTTTCTGTCTTATTTCATTAGCTCCAAGACAGTTGTATCTACTTATTTCAAACCATTATATTCAGTAAACTCTTAGACTGTTCGTGAGATTGTGGCACCGGTTTCTGGGGTTGTATTTAAGAAAAAATTTCAAGAGATTTCTATTTAGTTCTTGCATTTGGTATTATTTCCGCATTTCTATTATAATTGTTCCAGTTATTTTTTTAATCTCACTGTTAATAAGTCAATTTAATTAAAACGTTGGCTTGTCTAGCGTGTTCAACATTAGACGTCATCACGACTTGTAAGTGAGATTTTGGGTCGTGACAGAAGCAAAGCTTACTGCTTCCTGTTAATGGACTTATGTAGTACTCCTTCTAAGAATATTAACAGTCATTGCTTTCATATATGTTAAGTCTTAGTAATGAAAAAAGGAAAGCGAATACATGATTAGTAATGACATGGTTAGCAAAACCTCTTATGGCATGTAACAGAATCATCTTCACAGGACACCGGAGCATACATTTAGACAAATTTTATTCTGAATGTTTCCGATCTCATGTATGTTTTCCATTTTTTATCATCAGGAATGAAATCATGAACCAACTTTATTTAATAATCATTGCCATTTACTCACCTCAGAATGAGCTTGTGCCAATCTCTAAATCCAGCATTCATCAAATTCTCAACAGTAACACTTCCGCGTCTTTCGCCAAAGAAAACTTTGAACCCTAGACTCAGAACATCTTGATAAAGCTTCAAACTGGAACCCATGGCTGGGACCATTCTTTTTACCTCGAAAATAGTAGTAACAATTATATTTGATTTGTGGTTCTAAAAATATGTGATTTATTCCAATACTAGTAAATAAACAAGAAATATTAAGTGTAAGTGACAAGATATGAAAAACCAAACCAATGTTGCTAGAACAACGGAGACCTAGAGCTCGATATTCTCGGGGGCCTCGAGGTGAGCTAAGAGTAGTAAAGTAAGAACAATAAAGCTGAAGCATAATTGTAGAGCACAGTAAACGAGAAGAGCAGAGTAGAATATTATATTGCTGTGAATGATGATGTTTACAAATGATTAGAGTCCCCCTTATATATGAGGGGAAAATACCTTTCTATTTACAGTAAAAAACCCTATTGGTACAACTGTATAACCGTTTAGTACGGATTTGTATGAATCAATCATGAGATTTACGCCTTGACCTATATGCCCTTGAGAAATTCCCGCTCTTTCTTGAGTGTCATCGATTTGCTCTCTCGAGGTGTGCATTTTCAGATCGGGTTCCGTCACACCTCCTTTTTCACCCACGGGTAATAAAAGGGAAATAAGGGAGTTTTTTCACTTAAAGTGACATTATTCGAATTTGAGATTTTTATTAGTGCAGAGTCGCCACCCGAATTTTTGACAATGTTCCGGGACACCGTTTATTGAAATCCCAAGCCGAGGAATTTTAGATTCTGTTTTAAGTTGTCTGCGAACCGGATATACGAGTAAGGAATTCTGTTAACCTGGGAGAAGGTGTTAGGCATTCCCGAGTTCCGTGGTTCTTGCACGGTTGCTTAACTATTGATATTTGGCATAATTATCTGATTATTTACATATTTTAAACCCATCGTGCATTTTAGCCTTTTTAGTTTTTAGCCACTTTTAGTATTTTATGGATTATTCTGAAACAAATCACGATGGCGTGCACTTGTCGGTTTTGGACACATTGCAACGCGTCACATGAAATGCGCCCGCAATTTGCAACATGTTGATTTTAATTATTGTTTGAAGTTGTGATCTACTATGCCACGGGAACCGTACCCATAATCGCGAGGATTTATTATTAATCGCGTCTAAAAAAAACTACGATGTTCATGATATTCATTAATATGAGCTTCGTTGTAAAAATCATGACTTAAAGAATTGTTGTAAGCAAAAATAGCTCATCATAGAGTGTCTTAGAATTAGAGAACGCTTGAATCCACCTTTGTTGGCCATCATTTCAGTTCATGAATTCATAATTAGGAATTACACTAACTACATGTTTGGGCAATATTTTGACATATGCTAAAGAGGAGAAAAGACATGACATAATACAACCTTTAATAAACAAACATCATGCTGTGTTGGGATTAAAATTACACATATAACCTGTTTTACGATTATTTACTAAGTATGACCAATTTACACTAATAGCCAAATTCCAACTTACTATTCTTCATTCCACTTCTCATCTTCCATCGATGACAAACTGAACACGAAGCCACTCAAGTTATATTTTCCTTTTGAATAGGTGACGCTAAACAGGAACTTAGAATCTAATTGACCAAACTGTTTGCATTTTCATAAAATCAAACCTAATCTGCAATCATGTATTTGTTAAGTTCAAATAACTATTCTGCTTTAGGCTAAAGCAAATCAGAGTCAATAAGCCATAGCAACCGTACAGTAAACAACAAATGGAATCAGATAGCAATCATGGATTCATATTAGAACCAATGGAACTTTACTTCATGCTAACATTGAATCACAATCAACAACTTTCACTACTAAAAATCCGGGAAAAAGCGATCAAAGTTGGTCGCTAAACAGTGAAAAAGTGACAAAAAAGCGTTCAAACAGGCTTGGTCGCTATTTTGTTGGTCCCTTTACCTTAGAGACCAAAGTTTTGATCTCTAAGGTAAAAGGACCAAATATTCCGGGTATCAAATATAGAGACCAACTTTGGTCGCTTTAATAGTTTAATAATATAAATTTAGCGACCAAAAAATTGGTCTCTATATTTAAATTACGCTTATTATTTATTTATTATTATTCAAAATATAGCGACCAACTTTGGTCTGTAAATCAAATATTATATTTTAAAATCTGAATGGTCGCTTTTTTTTAATTTTTTTTATACAAAAGCGACCAAAATTGGTCGCTAATTTCAAGAATTTAATTTCTTTTTATACATAAGCGATCAACATTGGTCGCTAATTTCCAGAATTTTTTTTAATAGAATAGCGACCAAAGTTGGTCGCTATTCTGGAAATCTGGGTTAATTAGCGATCAACCTTGGTCGCTATTGCCCAGAAAAACAAATTTTAAATAGAAAAGCGACCAAAGTTGGTCGCACTGCCTGTTTTGGCAGCTAGACCACCTGCCAGCATACCAAATCCTATTACAAGCAACAACAACAACAATACCAACAACAACAACAATAACAACATTAACAACAACATTAAAACCAACAAAGTATAAAGTTCAATAGAACTAACACATTAAACTAACAAAACTAAGTTAACGCTTATTACAAGCCCATTCGAAAACCGGTTCTATTGTCTAGTTCAAAGTATATAAAAGTAACTAAGGAAAACTAAGTATATAAAACTAAGTGTTCTTTCAGTATCCTCGTCCGAAAGTTGGATTGCCTCGCCCGACACATTAAGTGACTGACTGCGTATGAATTCCTCCACGTCAGATGTGAAGCGACCCTATAAGAAAAATTACATTGAATTAGTCTTCAAATTTTATATAAAGTAAATCAAAATACTTAATGAAAAGTAAAAAACTTACATGTACAGTCGAGGCTCGGTGAATAGCTCATCTTGCTTCATTGGCATCATAAAGCTGTCTGGTGGCTTTGGTGATTATCCTCGTAGTAATATTACTCGGGATGAACTTGGATACAGAGAATAACTTGGATACAGTACCTGGAAGGGTGTGTCTTTGATAAATTGTTGTTCTCATTAGCGACAATGATGATGAGAAGGCAATGGCATGTGTTTCAAACAGTGATGGTGTAGGTAAGAATTTAACATTTCCTAAGCAGATAAAAGAAGAGGTTATAGAGGAATTCTCTACTTCATTTTCCAAGAGGAAAAGAAGTTTAATTGAGAGTGACAAGGTTGATGGTAATGGAAAGCTGTCCGTTGCTCATGGCAGTTCCCATAAAACGGGGATCATAAGACTCTATGATGACAAAGACGAAAGGAAGTTTTATTCTCAACTTTCTTCCAAGTCTGATCCGTACAAGCTTAATGGGATTGGTGATATTTCTTCGGATTCAGACAATGATTTGAGTGACAAAAGTATGGAAATGTTAATCAAAAGAATTAAAGGTAAAACATTTTTCTAGGAAGAGAAGGATGTTGAACTCTGCATGAACGTGATATGTGCACTTTATAGGTAACAGATTTCTCCAAACTTCTCTTCCTTAGAGAAGCATTTTACCTTTAATTCTTTTGATTATCATTTCCATACTTTTGTCACTCAAATCATTGTCTGAATCCGAAGAAATATCACCAATCCCATTAAGCTTGTACGGATCAGACTTGGAAGAAAGTTGAGAATAAAACTTCCTTTCGTCTTTGTCATCATAGAGTCTTATGATCCCCGTTTTATGGGAACTGCCATGAGCAACATACAACTTTTCATTACCATCAACCTTGTCACTCTCAATTAAACTTCTTTTCCTCTTGGAAAATGAAGTAGAGAATTCCTCTATAACCTCTTCTTTTATCTACTTAGGAAATATTAAATTCCTACCTACGCCATCACTGTTTGAAACACATGCCATTGCCTTCTCATCATCATTGTCGCTAATGAGAACAACAATTGAAGACCCACTCTGCCAGGTACTGTATCCAAGTTATTCTTGGTGGAAGTTCCATTGCATGTCTAATAAAATCATCAACCTCTTCTACAAAATCCTCCAGCAATCCCCGCCGATTAAGATAATTCCTATTGTACATCCTAAAATTTTAATTCATATCCTAAAATTTCAATTCATATCCTAAAGGTTCAATTCTTATCCTAAAGGCGCAATTCATATCCTAAAGGCGCAATTCATATCCTAAAATTTTAATTCATATCCTAAAATTTCAATTCATATCCACAAAAGTTCAATTCATATTCTAAAGGTTCAATTCATTTCCTAAAAGCTCAATTCATATCCTAAAATTTCAATTCATACACAAAAAATTTAATTCATATCCTAAAGGTTCAATTCATATCCTAAAGGTTCAACTCATATCCTAAAATTTCAATTCATATCCACAAAAGTCCAATTCATATCCTAAAGGTTCAATTCATATCCTAAAGCTTCAACTCATATCCTAAAATTTCAATTCATATCCACAAAAGTCCAATTCATATCCTAAAGGTTCAATTCATATCCTAAAGGCTCAATTCATAAACTAAAATTCCAATTCATATCCTAAAATTTTAATTCATATCCACAAAAGACCAATTTATATCCTAAAGGTTCAATTCATATCCTAAAGGCTCAATTCATATCCTAAAATTTCAATTCATAAACTAAAAGTCCAATTCATATCCACAAAAGTTCAATTCATATCCTAAAGGTTCAATTCATATCCTAAAGACTCAATTCATATCCTAAAATTTCAATTCATACACAAAAATTTCAGTTCATATCCTAAAATTTCAATTCATATCCACAAAAGTTCAATTCATATCCTAAAGGTTCAATTCATGTCCTAAAGGCTCAATTCATATCCTAAAATTTCAATTCATAAACTAAAAGTCCAATTCATATCCTAAAATTTCAATTCATATCCACAAAAGTTCAATTCATATCCTAAAGGTTCAATTCATGTCCTAAAGGCTCAATTCATATCCTAAAATTTCAATTCATACACAAAATTCAATTCATATCCACAAAAGTTCAATTCATATCCTAAAGGCTCAATTCATATCCTAAAAGTTCAATTCATACACAAAAATTTCAATTCATAAACTAAAAGTCCAATTCATATCCTAAAATTTCAATTCATATCCACAAAAGTTTAATTCATATCTTAAAGGTTCAATTCATATCCTAAAGGCTCAATTCATATCCTAAAATTTTAATTCATACACAAAAATTTAAATTCATATCCTAAAAATTTCAATTCATACACAAAAATTTCAATTCATATCCTAAAGGTTCAATTCATATCCAAAAATTCCAATTTATAAACTAAATTAAAATACATAAACTAAAATTACAATACATAAACTAAAAGTTCAATTCATATCCTAAAATTTCAATTCATAAACTAAAATTCCAATTCATATCCAAAAATTTCAATTCATAGCCTAAAGCCTAAATTCTAACTAAACTATCAAGACAATACAAAGTATAATTCAAATCTAACTAAACTAAATTCAACACTAATTAAACTAATTAGTTAATAAAATTAATTAACAAAACTAATTAAAACAAGACCTAAACC
>ML258497.1:0-45076 GCA_005239495.1 Nicotiana undulata | reverse complement strand
GGGGGGGGGGGGGGGGGGGGGGGGGGGGGGGGGGGATGCCGGTGCAGGTAGAATTTTTTCTATCTTTTTGTTTCGTAGAACTCTTGTGTGGTACCTTTTGTACATATATAAAGAAGAAGATTTCCTTGATTGTTTTTCGCCCCCTTCAGTTTTTCTTCAATGTTTGCTTGATTTTTGATGTTATAACCTTTTAGCATTGGTCCAAATTCGGGGTATAGTAAACCCTCAGGTTTTGTGTCTTGATCAATGATCGATAATAGGTTACCCCTTAAGGTTTGAGCCGAGTTTTTAGATTGTCTTGACATTAGTTCGGGGTAAATGGACTTTTGAGTCCGAGCTAAGTAAGGTCTTGAGTATGGTATACTTCGGTCTTTAAGCTTTTTAAATATTGACCCTTAGGCTTTAAAATATTGGCCCTTAGGATCTTTTAAGTCAGACCTTAGGCTCTTTAGGTTGGTCCTTAGGCTCTTTTAAGTCGGCCCTTAGGCTCTTTAGGTTGGCGCTTAGGCTCTTTTAGGTTGGGCCAATTCGGCCTCTAAAATGGCTGCAATTGTCCCTCTTTCTGGCTAAAGACTTAGTAAATTTTTTGTTATGTATTTACATTCGTTCGATTTTTTGACGGTTCGACTGATTGGAACCTCGTTTGCAAGTCGATGTGCAGCGATAATCGAGTACCTTTTGAGGTTTTTTCGAAGGCTGATATTTTCAAAGCCTTTAGATTATTCGAGGGATGATTTTATCGAAGCCCCTTTGCTTTTGACGAAGGTAGCCTGATTTAACCGGTTTTTTGAAGTATTTGAAGGCCTTTAGTTTTATGGAGGAAGTCAGACGTCTCCGAGCCACATTATTTCGGCTGTAGCCTTTTCATTTGATCGTAGTCTTTAATATGGCCGTAGCCTTTAGTCCCCGAGTATGATGGCATTGGCCTTAATATCGAGGGGATGCCTTTTTGAGGTCTTATAAGTTCGAATATGCATCATTGAGGTCTTATGAGTTCGAGTATGCCTCATTGAGGTCTTATGAGTTCGAGTGTGCCTCTTCGAGGTCTTATATTTTCGAGTTTTCGATGACTCGATGTGTTGACTGTCGATGGCAGTCTCCAAGTATTCAGATGCATTTGGGGTTTTGGCCATTGAGCCGTTTCATGCAGAAGTGTAAATGTGAAAATAGTAGACTTCTTTTGGGCACAAAGTGTTTTGATATAGTAATAGTGCTTCTTTGAATAATTGATACATGTGTACATGTTTTTCCATTGGGGGCTTGACTACTCTATATGGACACAGTTCATTTGACCGTTTGGCCCATTACATCATTTTCCTATCGAGGCCCTCTTTGGCTTGAATTATTTTCTTCGAAGATATAACCTCCGAGGGTGATGCCCCCCAGTATTCGAGGTTGATTGAAAAGAAGCCTTGAATAGTTGTCGAGCTTTCCTTAGGTAGAATATAAGTGTTACCTCGTTAAAAACCTTGCAGGTAAAACCCATTTGGGATAAAACCCGATCTAAGGGAAAAAGAGTGCAACGTATGCCTTAAAACCCAAGGTCTTCGAGTTGAAGGGTGATTCAATGTCTACAATCGAACACCTGTAATGAGTTAGTATTAAATATAAATGAAAAGGGGAGAAGGTCATACCTCAGCAATACTAGCGTTTGAGCAATGATATGTTCCAATTGTTTGGTAGTTGCTCACCTTCCATTGTGCTGAGTTCATAGGATCCTTTGTGTACGACTACGAGGACACGGTACGGTCCTTCCCAATTCGGACCTAGTTTCCCTTCATTCGGGGCTCGAGTATTGAGAGTGACTTTCCTTAGAACTAAGTTCCTGACTCCGAAGTAGCGAAGGTTCGTCCTTCTGTTGTAGTACCTCTTGATCCTTTGTTTTTGCGCGGACATTCGAACTAAGGTGGCTTCACATTTTTCATCTAGTAGCTCGATGGAAGTGTTCATGGCCTCGTTGTTCGAGTCTTCAGTGGTATGCTGAAACCTGACGCTTGGTTCCCCGACCTCGACCGGAATCAATACTTCGGATTCGTATACCAAAGCAAATGGGGTCTCCCTTGTGCTTGACTTCTACGTCGTTCGATATGCCCATAGCACCTCGGGTAGTACTTCTCTCCATTCTCCCTTCGCATCGTCCAACCTTTTCTTCAAGTTTTGAATGATGGTTTTGTTTGTGACTTGTCCATTCGCACTTGGGTGATAAGGTGTTGACAGAATCCTCTTGATTTTACGGTCCTCGAGGAATTTTGTTACGTTGCTGCCGATGAACTGCTTCCCATTATCGATGCTATCTCGGCGTGTATCCCGAATCGGCATATAATGTGATCCCATATAAAGTCGATGATCTCTTTTTCTCTTATTTTCTCGAAGGCCTGTGCTTCGACCTATTTTGAGAAGTAGTCAGTCATAAACAAAATAAATTTAGCTTTACCTGGCGCTGTCAGTAGAGGGCCAACGATGTCCATCCCCCATTTCATGAATGGCCATAGGCATAGGACCGAATGGAATTGTTCACTGGGCTGTTGGATCATCGGTGCGAACCTTTGGCATTTGTCACACCTTCGAACGAACTCCTTTGTGTCTTTTTCCATCCCGTCCCAATAATATCCTGCTCTGATCACCTTTCGAACCAAGGAATCAGCACTAGAGTGATTCCCACAAGTGCCTTCGTGGATTTCTCGTAGTACATAATCGGTGTCCCCCGGTCCCAAACATACTGGCAGTGGTCCGTCGAAGATTCTTCTATATAATATTTCATTTTCATCGAGTGACAATCGAGCTGATTTGGCCCGTGAGGCCCTCGACTCTTTTGCGTCCGAGGGAAGCTTCCTGTGCTTCAAGTATTCGACGTACTTGTTCCTCCAATCCCATGTCAAACTTGTTGAATTTATTTCCGCATGGCCTTCTTCGACTACCGACCTTGACAATTGGACGATAGTTCTCGGGACAATGTCATCCTCTTTGACCGACGACCCTAAATTTGTAAGGGCATCAACCTCGCTATTCTGTTCTCGGGGCACGTGGTCCAGCGTCCATTCCTTGAAGCGATGTAATGTCACTTGAAGTTTGTCCAAGTACCTTTGCATTCTATCCTCTCGAACCTCAAAGCTCCCATTTACTCAGTTCACTATCAAAAGAGAGTCGCATTTGGCCTCGATGACCTCTACTCTAGGCTCTTGGCTAGTTCGATACCTGCAATCATGACCTCATACTCGGCCTCATTTTTAGTTAATTTCGAAGTTTTTATAGATTGTCTAATGATGCTGCCCGTAGGTGGTTTTAAAACAATACCGAGCCCGGACCCTTTCAAATTCGAGGCACCGTCTGTGAAGAGGGTCCATACCCCCAATGATGTGCCCGTTTTTAGCAAGAGTCCATTTTCTACTTTGGGCACGATGGCAAGCATGAAATCAGCCACGAAGTCTGCCAAGATTTGAGACTTGATAGTTGTTCGGGGTTAGTATTCGATATCATACCCCCTAAGCTCGATGGCCCATTTGGCCAATCGACCCGATAATTTGGGCTTATGCAAGATGTTTCAAAGTGGATATGTAGTTAATACACATATAGAATGACATTGAAATTATGGTTTCAACTTCCTATATGCACTTACGAATGCAAGAGTTAATATTTCCAAATGCGGGTACCTGGTTTCAGCGTCCCCCAGGGTCCGACTTACGTAATAAATAGGGAATTACGTACCTTGTTCTTCTTGAACCAACACGCCACTTACCGCTACCTCGGACACGGCTAAGTACAAGTAGAGTTTTTCATCCTCCTTCGGAGTATGGAGCAAGGTTGGGCTCGAGAGATACCGTTTTAATTCTTCTAAGGCCTGTTGACACTCCGTAGTCCATGAAAAGTTGTTCTTCTACCTGAGTAGGGAAAATAAATGGTGACTTCGATCCGAAGACCTCTAGATAAATCAGCCCAGGGCAACTATCCGTCCGATTAGTCGTTGCACGACTTTCACATTATTTACGATGGTGATTTCCTTGATGGCCTTGATTTTATTGGGGTTGATATCTATCCCCCTGTTCGATACCACGAACCCTAGAAACTTGCCCCAAGCCAACTCCAAAAGCGCATTTCTCAGGGTTGAGTTTCATGTTGTACTTTCTCAGGATATCGAACGTTGCGCGCAGGGACTTAACTAGCATATCATCAATATACACTTCCATAGATTTGCCTATTTGATGTTCGAACATTTTCTTAACTAAGCGTTGATATGTAGCCCTTGCATTTTTTAACCCGAAGGGAATTACATTATAGCAATATGTATCGTACTTCGTCATAAACGAAGTCTTTTCCTGGTCCTCCGGGTTCATTTGAATTTGACTGTACCCAGAGTAGGCATTGAGAAAAGTAAGGATCTCGTGGACAGCCGTAGCATCAATCAGACGGTCGATGTTGGGAAGTGGGAAGGAATCTTTAGGGCATGCTTTGCTCAAATCTTTGTAGTCTACACAAATTCTAAGTTTGTTTCCCTTTTTAGGAACTACCACTCCGTTAGCTAGCCACTCGGGATATTTTACTTCCCTAATGGATCCTATCTTGAGAAGTTTTGTTACCTCGTCTTGGATGAATGCGTGCTTTACCTCGGACTGAGGCCTCATTTTTTGCTTCACCGGTTTAAACCTGGGATCGACACTTAGTCGATGGGTGGTTATCTCCGGTGGGATCCTTGTCATATCTAAGTGGGACCAAGCAAAGCAATCAAAGTTATCGATAAGGAATTGAATGAGTTTTTACTGAGTTCGGGAGTTAATCCCGTTTCCAGGTATACCTTTTGTTCCGGAAGATGATCGATCAATACTACCTGCTCGAGCTCCTCGATCGTGGACTTCGTCGCATCTGACTCCTCGGGGGCGACGAAGGCTCGAGGGGTGAGGAAATCTTCTTCTTCATCCTTCACCTGTTCCTCGAGCTCAGCCAAGGATATGGGTTGTGATTTCTATTTGGCTACCTGTTTGTCCTTCGAGTTTTCCGATGTAGAGGGCGTCGATGTTGGTGCCACATCATGAACTGCAAACATTTCCTTAGCTGCGTGTTGCTCCCCATACACCGTTTTCACGCCATCCTTTGATGGGAACTTTATCATTTGATGAAGGGTTGATGGCACTACACTCATGCTGTGGATCCATGGCCTTCCAAGTAGGGCATTATACCTCATGTCACCTTCGATGACATGAAACTTGGTGTCTTGTATGGTTCAGACCACGTTGACTGAGAGGATGATTTCCCCCTTCCTTGTCTCACTTGCCATGTTGAACCCGTTCAAAACTCGAGATGCCGATATGATATGGTCAAGCAGCCCGAGCTGCTCCATGGCCCTTGATTTGATTATATTTGTTGAACTACCAGATCCACGAGAACAGGTTTAACTTAAACTTTATTTAAAAGGATAGAAATTACCAATGCATCATTGTGAGGCTGAGATAAGGCCTCGATGTCTTCTTCGCTGAATGTGAGAGTATCCTCGGGTATGTAGTCCTCAGACCGCTTCTCCCTGGTGATAGATACTTTGGTACGCTTGAATATGGGTCCCTGTGGGATGTCGACTCCGCCGATGATCATGTGATTGACATGTTGTGGCACATCCAATTCATTCTTCCTGTTTGCATCTCTTTCTCTAAAGTGGTTCTTGGCACGGTCGCTGAGAAATTCTCAATGGTGCTCTTCATTGAACAATCGGGACACCTCCTCTCTAAGCTGCCTGCAATCCTCGGTCCTATGCCCATGGGTACCATGGTACTTGCACATCAAGTTGGGGTTCCTCTGAGAAGGATCTGTCTATATGGGCTTGGGCCATCTGGTATCTCTGATTTTGCCAATGGCAGAGACGATGCTTGAGGCATCGACACTGAAGTTGTATTCCGATAATCGGGGTGCCTCCACCGGCCCTAGTGCCTATCGAACCCGGTCTTACTGATGAGTCCCCGAGAATTCTGGACTCGATCCGCTCTTCGATCATTCTGAGGTATGTTGCGCCTCAGATTGCTCCTTCAATCCTCGATGTAATACTGATATCTTTCCTTGTTCGGCCTTGAATCCCTGTCTGCATCTCTCGACTCATTTGCTAGTAATCTGCTTGCATAAACTGAGCCCGAGGGGGCTCCCAACTGGTCGTCCTCGACCCTAATTTTTGACCGGTACCTGTTATGCAGATCCGCCCAAGTCACGGCGGGGTACTCAATCAAGTTCTGCTTCAACTGCCTCGAGGCTATCGAACTCTGTTCATTTATCCCCTGAGTGAAGGCTTGTACGGCCCAGTCATCAGAGACTGGTGGTAACTCCATTCGATCCAACTGGAAACGGGAGACGAGCTCCCTCAACATCTCGTTCTCCCTTTGCTTGATTTTGAATACATCCAACTTCCTTGTCGCAACCTTTATGGAACCAACATGTGACTTTACAAATGAATCTGCCAACATGGCAAATGAATCGATAGTGTTTGCGGGTAGGTTATGGTACCACATCATGTCCCCCTTGGACAAGGTCTCCCCAAATTTCTTCAGTAGAACAAACTCGATCTCGTCGTCCTTCAAATCGTTCCCCTTTATACCACAAGTATATATGGTGATGTGCTCATTGGGATCGGTGGTCCCATTGTATTTCGGGATGTCTGGCATGCGAAACTTCTTCGGAATGGGTTTCGGGGCCGCATTCGAGGGGAACGGTTTCTGTACAAACTTCTTTGAGTCAAGCCCTTTCAAAACCGGAGGTACTCCCGGAATATGGTCAACCCTCGAGTTGTATGTTTCCACTTTCTTATCGTTGTCCTCTATCTTCTTTTCTCCCGACTTGACCCTTTTTGTGAGCTCCTCGAGCATTCTCATGATGGTGGGATCAGTTCCTGACCCATTGTTGCTAGATCTCTCCGGGACTTGCTCAACACGATGAATGGTTTTTGGTCCTGCTATGCTCGGAGTCTTTTGTTGACTCTGTAACTGAGCGATGGCGACTTGTTGTGCTTGAAACATTTCAAAAATTACTTGTAGACTGACTTCTCTCTCTTCTCGAACCTGAGTCTTTTGAGCATCGGGATGGTCCCCTCTGCGTACACTTCCTTCAACATCAGTGCCCAAGTCGATGTTCAAAGCAATATGTGAACCAACGTCGACTGGGTGGCTGTTGCTACCCCAGGGTTAAGCGGTGGCACACCGGTCCCTGAAGCTGTTGCACTGTTTTCTCTATGGAATCCAAGGCCGTTATTCCATGCTCAGATGCGTTTGCAGTACATTTTTTAGCCTGAAATCAAAGAATCTTTGCAAGAAAAAGTGTGAAGAATAACATGTGTTATCATAAAACTAACACTAAAATAATCACTATTATCTTTAGCCCCACGGTGGACGCCAAACTGTTACCTCGAAAATAGTAGTAACAATTATATTTGATTTGTGGTTCTAAAATATGTGGTTTATTCCAATACTAGTAAATAAACAAGAAATATTAAGTGTAAATGAGAAGATATGATGAACCAAACTAGTGTTGCTAGAGCAACGGGGACCTCGAGCTCGATATTATCGGGAGCCTCGAGGTGAGATAAGAGTAGTAAAGTAAGAACAATAGAGTAAGAACAATAAAGCTAAAGAATAATTGTAGAGTACAGTAAACGAGAAAAGCAGAGTAGAATGTTCTATTGCAGTGAATGATGATGTTTACAAATGATTGGAATCCCCTTTATATAAGAGGGGAAAATGCCTTTCTATTTACAGTAAAAAATCATATTGGTACAACTATATAACCGTCTAATACGGATTTGTACGAACCAATCCTGAGATTTACGCCTTGACCTATATGCCCTTGAGAAATTTTCGCTCTTTCTTGAGTGTCATCGAAACGGTACTGTCTCGGGGTAGGCCGTGTCGGGCCTTCGATATGCTCTCTCGAGGTGTGCATTTTCTGATCTGATTCGAGCTTTACTTCGAGTCGTCCGAACTCGGGCTCGGGATACAATAAAAGCTTCGAGATCGAGCTCTCCGATTTCGACCGTATACACATTCCCTTCTCACCCCATTTATCGGATTCCACACTATCAAAAACCTCCAATCTACAAACATCCCCCGAAAAACCACAAAAAAGGTCAAAGACAAATCATCACTAGCCTATAATTACAAATAGTACAATGCTAAAATTGAAACTCACGAATAATACTGAATATCTAAACTGTTACAAAAGCAGAACCATAACTCCAAGTAAAACCAGACACATTACACTTCTAATTCATAACTAGTAAAATTGATACTTCCTTTCCTTAAATTTAACTTAATACATCATAAATAAAAGAAACAAAAATTGCAGTAGTGGTTGAAAAAAAAGACAAATAGAAAAGTATCCTATCAAAGTTTAAAATTTGAACTCGTGAAAATTAAGAAAGTTATAGAAATAACATATTTTAAGCCGGGGCGGATGCATAGGGCTAGTTACCGGCAGGGACAGATCCAAGATTTAAATCCTATGGGTTCAACTTTTAAGGTTTTTAACATTAAACCCATTATATTTTTAAAGTTATGGGTTCTTATTCACTATTTTTACAATTTTAATGAATTTTTACATATAAATTTTTACTCTGCGTCAAAAGTTATATATGGGTTTAGTTGAACCTGTTAGTATTTCACTATATCCGCCTACGGATTTATGGGTAGCTTAGGCTCGGACGCTATATATATATATATATATATATATATATCACTAAACAAGTACAAATAATTAATTTCATATCCAGTAATTAAATGATCAGTTGTGATACAATCCCAACATAAAAACAGTACACGTGACCATGGTCGGAATATTAGGGAAGGTTAGAAAGCAAAGTCTCATCCACATCAAAAACCCACACATGTTTTCTCTATCAGCTCCCAAATTCACACTTTTATCATAGGCTCCAGCTTCATCTGAAACCCTATCAGGCTATCACTGTCCATGTATCCGCCTTCAATGTATTGCCTCACGTAATCACTACATTCCTCTGGGATTGTCTTCCATGGACCTAAATTGTTAGTTTCAACAGCAAATCTCCAACTAGTACAGTATAATTGAACTTCATCCTCCAACTGATGGTGATGGGGTTCAGGGTACTCGATAATCAACGGCCTAGGAAACACATGGGAGTTGAGATTTTCATGTCCAGTAACCAAAGTAAACAGCACCAAGAAAACGAAAATTCTCAAAATTCTCATTCCAATTCCCAAGAATCTGTGAATGTAGCAAAAGGAATGGAATATGAAGAGATGCTTGGGTTTTGGGGAACTGCGATAAAAAGACCTTCAAATTGTAGTAAAGAATAATCCTATTTCCAGACGAATAAAAAGTGAAAGGAGAAGAACTCAAAGACGAAGATTATAAATTTATATGGGGTACCAATGCTTGCTAGTTAAGTAGTGGAGTCGATGGAGGGGCATAAAGAATATACGTATAGTTGTAAATATACAGGCGTAACAGGAAACCTGGTTAGAGTAGGCGGGGATGACCAGCACCACATCATAAAGCCTCATTTATTTACACTTAATAGAGGTCTGAATCTTAATCATTCAGATCTCAGACATTACGTGCGTTTATTTTTAAAGTCTGAATATTAATTATTCAAATTTTAGTCGTTAAGTGTATTTGTCTTTTCACTTCACAACCACTTAATGAGTCTGAATATGTCTGTATCATTAAGATCTATAACGGAAACTTAATTTCATTAAGACGCTATTATACATATTCATTATTAATTGTCGCCACCGCCTACCATTATCAACTACCACCATGTCAACCACCACCACCATCACCCTCAATCATAGCCGCCACCATTGTCGACTACCACTTTGTGGGGAAAGTGAGTTAGATTTTTCATATTCTGAGTTCTGTGTTGTCTCATAATTTGAATGAGTCTGTGTCTTCTCCTTAGGGTTGAGGGGCTTTGACATTTTGTATTGGTTGGTGGTTTTTAAGGATGCCACTGGCAGGCGTAGTAATTGAATCACTAGTGGTAGAAGGGGAATTAGTAGCTAGGGTAATGATTGAATTTTCAACTTGCATGGAATTTGAATGGGCAAGTGTTTGTTTTATAGCAATATCTTCAATAGATATGGTTTCCATTTCCTGTTCTAGGGGTGATTCCATTTGTTCATCACATGAGATTCTAGTGGACACTTGACGACATGCTTAGGGGTTTTTCTTTTAGGCCTTTATAGGGCATCTTATCTTTGGTAATTTGGTTTAAAGGGTGATTAGCAACTGAGTTTTGATTTAATTGGTTAGTAGATAGGGCAGTGTCATAATTAGTATATGGGCTAATTATATTATTGGGGGGAGGGGGAGGGGGGGGGGGGAGGGAGGGAGGTTATATGCATGACATTATTTTTGCAGTAGTATTAAAAATTGACACGTTAGTGTCCATTGTCCAACATGTCCAACATGTCCGTATGTGTAACCATGTGTTCATATGTAAGGGAAAAGTTATTTTATTTTGATCTTCATTTTTAATGATTTTACTCAAAATTATTTGCTCATTTTCTAAGAGTGAGAAGTTGTATTGGACCGAAATGGTGGTATTTTCTGTAGACAAGTTAATAGGAACTTTTCCACTAGTATTTTTAAGTTTTAAAATAGAATTTTTCGACTTGTATTACAAGATTTGAGTATCCATATACTTACATGTATTGGAATCAAACAATTTAACAACCTAGGTTGTTGTGATTCTCCATTAAATTGTTGAAGCCTTTTGGATTTCTCTTTGGAGATTGCTTCTACCTTTGTTGAAAGGCATTGTTTTCTACTCCCTCTCTGAATCGTCTATTATTGCGGTTGAGTATTCCTTTTTTGGAGATGATATTTCCCTATTTTCCTTCTGTACATAAGTGCACTGGCCTAATATATGTCCGAGTCTTCCACATTTTTTGCATATAATTTTTTTGCCATCATAGTGAATGTATTATTTATGGCGACCAATATAGATAAAAGGTTGGACTGGAAACTCCAATGGAAGTTCTACACAAAGCCTAGCGTAAAGGCCTAGGACTGTGGTTGATGTACATGCATCGATTTTTAATAAATGCCCAATGGCATTCCCAATTTTTTTTAAAGATTTTCCCATCGTAAAATTCAGTCGGTAGTTGTGGTAATCTAATCCATACCGCTGAAACAATTAATTTTTCTTTGGTGGTTACAAAGTTTGGCTTCCAATTCGTAATAGAGAGGTAGTGACCATTAATAAACTATGGTCCTTGATGAAGGGCCTTCTCCATATTATCCTTCTTATTAAATTTGATAATGTAGTAGTCTTCCCCTAGGTCAATTAGTGGAAAGCCTCCATTGAACGCCACAAATCTTGGATCTTCTTTTTCAAAGATGTAGTATACGCTTTCCAAAGAGCTTCACAATGACAGAGAATTTCCAAGCTTCATAAATACTCTGCATGTCTTCCTCAGTTAGGGAAATTATTTTGATGCCACATGCGTTAGAGCTCATTAAATGCTCAAACGATTCGTCTTCTAATAAAGTTTTTTCCAACTCCATTTGGGATATATTTAGATTGGATGCGTAATTCAGTGGGTCTGAGGATACTAGCATGTCTTTGAATGATGCTTTATCTTTCAAGTCACTTTTTGTGATTTTTTTCTGTTTGAGATCGGGTGGTTTTGGTGGTATTTTATTTGAAGCTTCATAGGACTGAGAATTCATTCTAGAGAGAGAAAAAAAGTTTTGATTCCAAACTTCTCTTTCTGCCTCCCTCCCTAATCCATTATATAGTAATGTTATATTTTCTCAAATATATTAAAATATATATATTTATGCTTCCATGCTCAAAATATTATATAATGTGATGTTATTGGGTGTACCTCTCTAAGTGAGATTGTGAGTTCAAATGTTATGTCAATCTTGTTAGTTTTTTCTTTATTTCTAAGAACTAGACGCCCATGGGAGATGGGCGCGTGCGGTGTCACTTTTTGCGTATTAATTTAGTACCTTTTTTGTTTGCTTTATTCTTTCAAACTTTTCAGACATTGAAATTCATATTCTTCTTTTGTCACTATAGAATCTTATATGATTAAACAAAATGTGTATGTTAAAACTAGTAGCAGTGTATTATATAGTATATAGTCAGTGGGTTCAACTGATCCTAATATTTTCAACATGAAAAATAGATATAGATATAAGAAAATTACTATTTAAAAAAAAAAAATTGAACTTATAATTCTAAAAGTGTAATGGGTGGGCAATAGCAAGAAGTAAAGGTTGAATCCGTAAATTTATATCCCTCTTCTTAATAATGCACCCATCCTGCCAAAATTCTGGATCCGATTTGGCCCTATGGGTTAGTGATGATCTTAATATTACTTGACATTTTAGACTTTTTTTGTCTTAGTCGGGTTGATTTGATGAGGACTTTGCTTGAATTATGGTCTAATATGTTACTGTTTGGTGCAAGTATAGATGAGATGATCAGTGGACAAACAATGGACAAAGTGGGAGAAAAACAAGGTGAAGAAAGGAAGAAAAATCTGCGCGACAAGGCCAGAACGCGCACATGAGCGTGCATAGAAGACAGGAGGCCTGGATGAGATGTGCACCCAAGTACCCAGATGCGCAGTAGCGCACGTCTGCCTACGAAAAATTTAAGTCAGGCCATAACGCGCACATGAGCGTGCATAGAAGACATGAGGCCTGGATGAGATGCGCGCCCAAGTACCCAGATGCACGGTAGCGCACGCTTGCCTACGAAAATTTTAGGAGAAACTTTTGGAGAGAAGAAGGCACGGAAACAACGGAAACATTGAATACTCCGTCCGAATCATTCAATATGAAAGTTTGTTTGAATTCGTGGGTTATTATATTTTCTTGTCCTCTTAATACTCTTGTGATTAGGAGTGACAAACTGGCGGGTTGGGTCTGATATGGTTCAGGTAAAAAATGAGTAATGAAAAAATGGATAAATTATCTGACCCGACACATATTTAATACGGATAAAAAATGGGTTAACCGGCGGATAATATGGGTAACCATATTATCCATGACTTCTTTCATATGATCACTTTTGGGAGAATTTTAAGTCTCCCTAACTTGAGTAACCCCCAATTGGAGGCTTTACAAATATAAAAGTTAGACTCATTGGTTACCCATTGGTTCTCCTTTTTTTAAAGGGATAATATTGTTCTTATCCATATTTGACCCTTTTTTAAAAAGTTCATTATTCACCCATTTTTAGTGGTAATATGGGTGGTTAACTGTTTTTTAACCATTTTGTCATCCCTAATTGTGATGAACAATTTCTTCACTACGTAGTAGTCCTTCTTAGAGTTATTGACAAATACTGTGACTTGATTATTATTCGAGGATTTGATTTATGTTAGTTGCTTGAATTCGTTGAACAAGTTTCTAATTAAATTGCAAAGTCATTCGTGGTTTACTTTAATCGAAAGAGAAGTGTAGTTGAAAATATCATTGTGGTATCTTGTTGGGTAAATATCACGACTCTCATAGGTAATAGCAAGAGCTTATAGAGTTATCAATTGGTCCAACATAGAGGAATAGTCGAGAGAAGTTCTTAGTAAGACCATTCATTCGACGTATTCTTGCATATGTTCATTGCACTTGTTATTAGGTTATTTAAAAGAACTCTCATTCATTCAAAAGAAGAATTTGAATCCTAAAGATAATTTAATCAGCTATTGAATTCGAAAGAGTCAATAGAACTTAAGAGATAACTTGGAACAGAGTTATATCACGAATAATAGTTGAGCACATATCTTGTCAAAGCCCTTATTTCTCTCATTGATATTCAATTTTTTGCAACCTAGCTACCCAATTTTCAATAATCATTTGTAATAGATAATCTTAGTTTTCACTCATAGTTCTTTAATAATTCAACATCACAGGTTTATTTTCTTGAATAATATTAAGCTGAATATTTATTTGAACATTATTTACACCAATTCCTATGAAAATGATGTAATAACTATCATATCTTTGACTAGCGAGCCTCTATTTTATACATCGATTTTGCGCTCGTCAAATTTTGGCATCGTTGCCAGCAATTGGCGATCAACAATGTTCACTATTAGTTTTGGTGCTAGTTCAGGAACCAAGTTTATCTGATCTTTCAGGTTCTCTCATCTGTGTGCAAGCAACAAGTTAAGTTAGGTGGTGTATGACTCGATCCTCCTCCAAGTCATTGGTTCCATACAACCCATAATTAGACAAGCACTTGAGGCAGTTGAGGAAGGATAAAGAATCAAGTGGATCCTTCTTGGGTCAGACTTCGACTCAAGATAAAATGGTGAACAACGAAAATGATGGGATGGATTTAGCTGCAAGAGAAGCAGCACAATAGATAGAACTAGCTGCAAGGGTCGTGGTTGGAGCGACTCTTAGAGATGCTGAGGAGATTTTCAAAGGGGACGGGAGTCAAAGATTCAATATAAATTGACCCCTGGTTGAAGACGAGTTTGCAAATGTAGCTCCCAGGGAAGGTAGATCATTGGGTGACTATGCCAGACCAGTCTACAACCAACAATAGTCCAATGTCAGACTCCATTGATGCTAAATATTTTGAACTCAAGCAGGGAGTCAACCAGACTAATTAGAATAATTGTATCTTTTGAGACAAACCCAACAAAGATCCTAATAGTCATATGATGGAATATGATGGGATCATTAACACACTCCGCTGTAATGGAGCGTCATATGATGATATCTACCTTAGAGCATTTCCTTTCTCACTAAAGGATGATGCAAAGAAGTGTCTACAAAGTCTACTTATGCGATCTATCCGTACGTGGAAAGAGATGACCTCTAAATTTCTAGACAAGTACTCCTCTGCTGCTAAGACTGGAAAGATGAGAAAGGAGATTCACAAATTCAGTCAAGGTGAAGGAGAGATTGTGTTCAAGGCGTAGGAATGGTTTAAGGTGCTTTTACGATGATGCACACATAATGGAATGGAGCAATGGATGCAACTCCAGGACTTCTGGGATGGTTTAACTCCTGCATCGAGAAGGGTATTGAATAGTGCAATAGGAGGCCCACTTATGAAGAAAACTCTGGAAGAGATTGTCACTCTTCTAAATGAACTATCTGAAGATGTGGATCAATGGCCTACTAACCAAGGTGATCATAGAAGGTCAACAGGTGTGCACCAACTATAATCATTTGTTGCAATGCAGGCCCGAATTGCAGCTATGGCAAAGGACATCAAGTAGTTGACACTGGCCCAAGTGCAAAGTCAACCACATTCGGGATGTGATATTTGCATAATGGGACACCCAACACATGAGTGTCAAACCTCCACTATAGAGGAAGAAATGAATGCAGTGGGAAATTTCAATAGAGGTAACTACCAAGGAGGCAATAATTTCAACTCTATGGGACATCGACATCTTGGTTTTTCATGGAGCTTTTCAAGTGGTAGTCTAAACTCATGGAAACAAAAAAATCCTAAAGCACCGGGGCAAGGACCTCCTGGATTTCAAAATCAACAAAGGCAACAATACCAGCCTCCACAGCCCAACCATTCAAGTTTGGAGGATCTAATGAAGGCGTTCATCAACAAATCAGGTGAGAAATTTCAAACCCAAGGCACACCCATCAGGGAATAGGGCACAACCATCTGAAATTTTGAAAGACATATGGGGCATATTGCAAACATGTTGTCTGAAAGCGCCCCGGGGACTCTTTCTTCAAACATCGAGAAGAACCCAAAAGAGACAATCAAAGTTGTATCTCTAAGGAGTGTCAAGAAGTTAGCAGATCCTATTGCAAAACCAAAGGCCGAAAGGGTGAATAACCCGACCAAAACATCGAAAAAGCATAGAATTGGTGAATCTTTGGGCACGGAGAGCACCCGCGAAACGAAAGGAGGTAAGCAAAATCCAAATAGTGAAGTTGAAGAAAGCATAAACATGCCAGTGCTACCTTTCCCTCAGAAGATGAAGAAGGAAAATTTAGATAGATGATTTCGGAGATTTCTAAAGATGCTCAAATAGTTGTATGTGAACATACTATTCACTAAGGTGCTCACCCAGATGCCTGCCTATGCCGAATTTTTGAAGGAGATATTGTCTAGTAAAAGGAAGCTGGAGGAAACTATAGTGGTCAAACTCAATTCACATTGCAGTGCCATCCTACAAAATAGAATTCCTCAAAAGTGTGGGGACCTTGAAAGCTATACCTTGCTCTATGAGGAGCAAATTTGACAAAGACTTGTGCGATTCAAGCGCATTGATTAACCTAATGCCATTGTCTGTTTTCATAAAATTGTAAGGAGACCTGGGAGTTATCAAGTATATGCCAGTATCATTTCAACTGGTCGATCAAACTACCATCATACTAGAGGGAATAATCGAGGTTATTCTGGTGAGAGTAGACAAATTCGTGTTTCCTATGGACTTTATCGTGGTAAACATGAAGGTGAATAAGGAGTTGCCTCTATATTTGGGAAAACCATTCCTTCGCACTGGTAGGGCAATCCTTGATATACATGAGGGTTAACTCATGCTAAGAGTGGGAAATGAAAAAATAGTTTTCCAAACGAAGAGAATGATGAAGTACCCTTGTGATAAGGCGTCTGCCTACTCATGTTTCAAACTCGATGTGGTGGAATAGTTTGATGAAAAATACAAGTTGGACAAGTTGGTGGGGATTCATTAGAAAGATGCATTACTCAATCGAGTATAGCTGAAGATGAAGACCCGGATATCAAGAAAGAGACTGATGCCCTGGATACTAAAAAACAAATGGCGGATGAAGAGGAATTTAAGAAAGAAATGACTAAGCCTCGTCTGGAGTTGAAAGTGTCACGACCTAAATCCAATAAAGGTCGTGATGGCGCCAGACACCACTGTCAGGAAAGACAACACCAAGAAGTTAATTAAATATTTGTTTTAATAGTCCTGAAATCATTCCTTTTCATTACATTAAATAATAATAACGAACTTCCACCGAGTAAACAATAATGTCTTTAACAAATTTAAATACTGAATAAATCCCAAGTTATCCCAGAACCCAGTGTCCCAAGTGCATGAGCAATTTCTAGGAAATAAATGAAATACAATAACCGTCTGGAATACAAATAGGACAATAGGGAAAATACAACACAATACTCTGAAGGAGACTCTGCTGGTTGCGGGTCGTCTCGAGATGTGAAGCTCACCTAAGTCTCCATATCAACCATGCCGCTGCGCCAAGCTAGGAAACTAGACGTACGTGTGCCTGTGCAACAAAATGCACAGCAAATGTAGTATGAGTACAAAAACAACGTGTACCCAGTAAGTATCCCGCCTAACCTCGAAGAGGCAGTGACGAGAGGTCGACTTTGACACTTACTAGAGGTCAAATTAATATAATTTAATGTGACGCTAAGCATGGATGCCATAAATAAATAACAAATAACAACAGGAAGGGACAACTTCTTTCATAAAGATAATTTCAGCTTCCGTCATTTCAGTTAACAACTTATATCCCAAGGCAATTAAACCGCTAAAATCGCCAAAGGTACCCAGCAAATATCATACACAAGTAATGCTGAGGTCATATGGCCCGATCCAACATAAATGTAAATTGTGCACTGCCTGAGGGTCAAACGGCACGAACCATAGATGCATCTATTACCCTGCTCACGAATCATACATCTGACGCGGTCAAATGTAAATACACACATTCAAATAGTCAATCAAGAATTTACAAGGGAACATTTATCTAAAGAAAAATCAATCCTCTTTTCACGATTAAGAAAAATAAAATTTAACTTATTTAGAAATTTATTTACTGATTTGATATGATTTGAGCTATTTAAATTGTCATTAAGGTTACAAATATTTCAAGTATAGCATGCTTTTGGGTCCTAGACTACTCGGACTCAAGCACAATAGTAGCTACGCACGGACTCTCGTAACCTCGTGTGTACGTAGCCCCCACAAATAGTAGCACATAATTAATTATTTCACCTATAAGGACAATTCCCTCTTACAAGGTTAGATAGGAGACTTACCTCGCTCTGAAATTTCATAACCGGCTTCCAAGCCCTTCCGATGACTCAAATCGATGCCCCAATGCTCCAAAACTAGCCAAATAACGGGCAAACCAATGAAAATATACCCTAATACTTATAACAATTCAATTTATATAAATTCCCAATTTCGCTCGAAAAGTTGACAAAATTGCCCTCATGCCACATGCCCAGATTCCAAATTTTTTTGAAGATAAACTTTACTCAAATATATAATTTTCTCTCAATTTCATGCCCAAATGCGTATAAACAATCCAAAAATACAAATTCTAGGTTTTTCCACCAAAACCCCAAATTTCTACTAATTTCCATGTTAAAATCTATACATAATCAATGTATTTAACTCATAATAGGTGGGGATATCTTACCTTTCCATTGATGATGAAACCCCCTCTTGAAACCCTCTAAGAATCACCCAAGCCAAGAGAATAATGAAAGAAAGTGGCCAAATCCCGTCTTTAAAACAACTCACTGCCCAACACTGGCCCTTCTTCCCGAACGCGGCAATATCTTCGCGTCCGTGAAGCACAACCTGCTTCAGCCCCAAATTCCTTCTTCGCGTTCGCGTCCAGATGATCGCGTTCGCGAAGGCCAGCTACCCAGACCCCTTCGCGTTCGCGTAGGCCAACAACCTCAGGCCTAGCTTCCCTCCTTCCTTCTACGCGTTCGCAATTGACCATTCACATTCGCGTAGTCAACTCAATCAACCCCCTTCGCGTTCGCGACCACCACTTCGCGTTCGCGAAGGCCAAATCCAGCAGCCTCCAACTTTCCTCTTCGCGAACGCGAGACTCCCTTCGTGTTCGCGAAGAAGGAAACCAGATACAGCAAACCAGCAACAACTTTTCATCCAAATTCTATCCGAAACCACTCTGAAACACACCCGAGGCCCTCGGGACATCGTCCAATAACACAACCCAGTCCCATAACATCACACAGACCTGCTCGAGGCCTCAAATCACATCAAACAACACTGAAACCATGAATTGCACTCACATTCAAACTTAATGAACTTTAAAATTTCCAACTTCTACATTTGATGCCGAAACTTATCAAATCACGTCCGATTGACCTCAAATTTTTCACACAAGTCGTATTCGACATTACAGACGTACTCCAACTTCCGGAATCGGAATCCGACCCTGATATCAAAAAGTTCACTTCCGGTCAAACTTCTTAAAAAACTTTCAAATTTCTAACTTTAGCCAAATGACTCCAAAATGACCTACGAACCTCCGAATACACTTTCGGGCGTGCTCCCAATACCAGAATCACCATATGAAGCTATTCACATACACGGAATCCCAAACGGACATCGAGAACACTTAAATGAACTTCAACCCAAATTTATAAAATTCTTCCAAAATGCTAACTTCCACAATTGGTGCCGAAACGCTCCCCGGTCATCCAAAACTCGATCCGGACTTACACCCAAGTCTAAAATCATCATACGAACATGTTGGAACCTTCAAATCCCGATTTCGAGGTTGTTTACTCAAAAATCCAACCTTAGTCAATTCTTCCAACTTAAAGCTTCCGAAGCGAGAATTCTCTTTCCAAATCAACTCCAAAACTCCCGGGATCCGATTCTGACCATGTGTACAAGTCATAATACCTGAGGCGAAGCTGCTCATGGACTCAAACTTCCGAATGACGCGTTATAGCTCTAAATGACCGGTCGGGTCGTTACATTCTCTCCCACTTAAACATACGTCTATCCTTGAACGTGCTAAGAATTGCGCTAGAGTTGTCTGAAATCACTGTTAAATACCTCGTGCACCTACTTGTGCTACCACAACTCATTTGAGCACATTAGCTCGATCAAATCTAAAGATATCCTCTTTCATTTTGGCATATGAGCCTCAGAGCCCAGTTCCAACATCCGGATTTCTCTGCCAAGCCTGCTTCCAACATTTGAATGTCGTAACAATCACCACACGCTGTACCCGAACATGACTGCACACCCTTGCTGAATTCACACCATGCAACACATCATTCACAAGGCCATAATAACACTCTCTGATCATAATAGCCGACATTTCCTGAATATGATGCTCACAATACACCCCATGACACATAGAAGTCATGTTCCAACTCTCGCAATGCCGCCACAACGGAAGAGATGTGTAGAAATTCATAACCAACTGCCGAGTCAACAAATCATTGAGTCTATACTCCTGACAAGAATCAGTACCTCACTCTGAACCAAATAATGGTATTTGCTCTTTAATATACTTCACATAATTCGATCGCACTGATCCTAGATCCGACAATCTCGTCTCACCCAGTACGAGCTTCTCAGGCAACAAGCTATCCCAAACATGATCAAAAGTCTCATATGATGCCACAATGTGCCAACAAGATACCAACTCGAATGTGATACATAAGGACAACAAACTCTGGAAGGGACTACTCAACCCACGTAACTAATCGAACAACCTAAAGGATGTCATGAACCTTCCTTAGAAAATGGGAAACAAAACATACAAAATAGATATAAGGGATTGTACTAAACATCACACTTTTGTGGCATGCAACCCGATCCACATATAAAATCTATATAAGAAGATACTCACCGAGCTAGAATGCTCATTACTACGAAATATCCGAATATCGGACACAAGCACGCTGAGTGCATAATCATATCCCTGGGGAGATAGACAACGCCATATGCTATGGAACTCAAGCACAACTGAAGTGCGATATATGATCTGAATCTCGAGAGCCATCCCGCTCACATAACACCATCTCTACCTGGAACCTTGACACATAACAAAATTATCAAGCCGTTTCACAACTCACGTGACACAATATAGTATTACATGAATTATCCGACGACGAGATAACATCCAACGTTTGAATACTCCTCCATAAGGAGTGCTATGCTGAAATGAACACATCTGGCCTGATATAGGGCCCATATTCATATTTAAATCCACCCACCGACCTCGAGCCGATTCTGACCGAACGGTAGTAGGCTAATAACCTTTCAAGGGTCCATAATAACCCCCTTTTCCCATGACTCACAAGAACAACCCTCATATCCCGAGCAAACCCCCACAATCCACAACCCAATAAATCGAGTGCCCTCCAGGCATAAATTCTCAAATTAGTGATATCACCACAATCTTCACACTTGGTTTAAATCTTCAATCAATCAAGTGACTACACGTCACACTTATACAATATTCTCGTGAGGTACGCTCCCACGACCTTTCGCACTAGATAACAAGTCTGCACATCCATACCACCGGTCACACTAATGTTGCAAAGCAAATCAAGAATCCATAACCAGGATGCAAAGCCTCTTTCACAAAACACCGATCTCAGGTGACGCTGAAGACAATACCAGCTTACTTTAAACATTCAAATCCCTTTTCTGCTCATCCGAGCTCGTGACATCCTTGCCAACACCGAATTGCAACCCTGATCCTCACTTTCAAATTTCATACTGCTCACTGCACCTGACATGCCAATATGCGATAGTACAAGAATTTCATCATAATTCCTGGACAACTAATAAGGCAAACACTTCATCCTATAATATCTTCTTACTTAAATCATTCCAAGAAAGTTGTAGCATCATGCGAGCGAATTCTCATAACCGTAGAACATGCAAATTCTCAAGTAGTGGTCTAAACCACCATAACCCTTCTGGGATCCGCCTATACATAACAAGCCATAATACTTGGATACTCCTAAATAAAATTAATTACGGAGGCCGTCAAGCCTCGCACGTACCGTCACGATAACATGCATAACTGAATCACGTTGAAGGGACTAATCACCGCCACCATTATGCCAATTCAACCCTGGCTAACCAATCTAACTTCTTCTAACTCATCCTCAACTTTCCTTAGAGATCATAATAGCTCCATTCCTTTCATTACACACATAAATCCGCCCTATTCCACAGGATCACCTTGTCTCCAAACCCATGAACCATTTCATACCCTTCTCGCACGCACATTCACATCTTCTATTGGTACACCCATTATGATAATTCCTCTATGAATTCGAAGTCATTTTTGATAATTCCAAATGTGACTCTGCAAGTCAAAAATATCATAGTTACTTCTATGTCTCTTATCATAAGCCGCTACAAAGGTCGATTCTTAACCATACCGCGTGTTTGAAATCCTTAGGCACCGCATTTTAACCTTTGAATTCACTAGGACCGTTGTTGAGAGTCACCCACTCTTGCTTGGTCCTGAATATAATCAACTCCAAGGCTTCGCTGGCACATGAACACCCATCTCAATGAAGCACCCATCTGAATCGCTTCCCTTGTAAATCACCTATGCATGAAGCATAAATCCTGAATCTTCCCAAGGCCTGAACATGAGTCAATACGGCCAACTGTAGCACACCTTTATCAATTCCTTTGCTCAAATCGCCACTTATGTTCTTTCCCCTTAGCTGCAATAACTCACTAATACGCCGATACCCGAAACCTCATAAAAAGATAACCCTGCAACCCAATCGTAGGCGGTGGGACTCTCCCACTTAGCTTGAAGCCATCATTACACAACTCTGGGACCCATTAATATCCTTCCCTCATTATTGACATTCACCACCAACGTGCCAAATTTCCCCTAAGTCCTTCTGGCTGACCTTTCATGAACACTCTGAATCACTAACCACATTCACCTATCCAACCTCCTACCGTATAACCGGTAGAATTTCTTCGCATAACTTCGCCGACACCACACGCGAATGCTAACCTGCTCACAGGAGATAACCCACCTTTGGAATTCACATGTTGACATCTTCTAATGACGCTGCACTGCTAATTACTATGAAATCTGTAACCCAACCTGAGCCCATACTCATTCGCTAGTTGTTCAAGCCCATTCACATCCTCATGGACATCTACTAAATGTGCGACAATACTTTCCAATCCGAAGTCTTATTGTATCCTTCGTCATATCAAGCGACTCCTTTTTGCTGTGTCAAATCTCCCACCGTATGATAGCCAATATTTCAAATTAAGTCCATAGACCCACTCACTGTCCACCCTAAATTCCAAATCACTCTAAATTTTCCTCCAGGTGTGTGGTTACCCTGCCACTGAACCCATATGCTACTCTGCCACTCTCCCCCTTTGGTCAGGCTCACTCCTTTAAGAAACTACTGGACTTTTGCTTCTTACAACTGGCCTTCTAGAAATTTAACCACCGCCTGACACTTCCCACATGTCCTTCCTCATCCTTTGCTGCCCAATTGTGGCCTTAAATCAATATCTATCTCTGTAGCACTTGAACCGATAGATCGCTACTAACTTCAACCCTTTCCGAAGATCCTCCTTCTCGAGTCGTCAGCATAAAAAACACCCATTCAACCCTGAACCACCGCACCCCCCGATCTATGACAGCCGCACCTCTAATACTATCTCTCAATATCCTTCCCCAACTGCGACTTGTAGAAGATCATAACGCCGACGAGCTTAACACACTCAATCGAGGTCGACGACACCATGTCGCAGATGAAAATTCCACCACACTTGAAAACACCAAGTGTCATTACTTTATTAACCCAAACCTGGACATTTACCGTCCTATTGCCTTTCCTCCGCCGGAAATAAAACACTGAATCCCTAAATCCTGCACTGAGTAAACATCCTTCAAAGTCATTCACTGCTTCAACGCAAGCATCCCTATTACACCAAAGGCCTCCGTTGATTGTGTACGAACAAAATACGAATCCAAAGGCAGGGTAAGAAAGGGTTTAGCTAATGGAGATATTAACTCTTCCGGGAACCAGTAACGCGTAAACCATGTCAAACCAAGACCAATCAATATCCGAACGGAACGGATTTGAACTTCTCCTAGAATAGTTTCCGGTGCGAAATGAAATTCATAGGATATATATGAGTAATTCAAAGGATAAAACTGTGTGATAGTAACGCACAAATCTTAATAACAGTCAATGCCAAATCTTAAAAACTTTAGGTAATACTGATACCGAGCTGAAACGATAGAACGACCTTCCGCAAGGTGACAACAATGGCTTAGACAACTACGCATGGAGAAACATCCCCCACCACATCTGTAGTATCACTACAATTCCTCAAATTCCTGATTATAGAAAGCACTTCGCAAGATTGAGTACGAAAAAACATAGGCATAAGACTCAAAGAAATCAAACCGCACGATAGGGAATCAAGAAGGGTAGTACTCTTAACAGCCCTGTAGCCTCTCGAAGATAAGCACAGACGTCTCCGTATCGATCCGTAAGACTCTACTAGACTTGCTCAGATTCATGAGACCTAAGAGAACCTAGTTCTCTGATACCATGTTGTCACGACCCAAATCCAATAAAGGTTGTGATGGTCTGTTGCTGGTGTTTTTGCACCTCCAGAAGGGGAGCCGCAAGTGCGGTTCCGCAGGAGCGGACTAGGCTCCGCAGGTGCGAGAATGGGTTGGGTTGATGAGTTCCGTAGGTGCGAGGCATTTGTCGCACCTGCGAAGTCGCATGCGCAAAAGATGGATTGGAGGTGCGGATTTGGGTGGTTCCAGAAGAGATCGCAGGTGCGAAATCCCTGGACAGTAAGTATAAAAACTAGCCTTCGCGAATTTTAACCATTTGTTTTTCAATATTTCATCCGGGTTTGAAGCTTTTGAAGGGTTTTTGAAGAGGGAATTCGATAGTTCTTCGTAGAGGTAAGATTTTTGGACTCTAAACTTGTTTATATGTGATTAAAGGTCAGATTAGGGCGGAAATTTTGGGGGAAAAAATCACTGAAAAAGGGGTAGTTAGGGCTTGGGATTAAGAGGCTTTGAAATAAGGATTTGAGGGGTCATTTGGACTCCGATTTCTGTGTTCTTGGTATGTATGGACTCGTGGGAGGACGAGGGTTCTTGTGGTTTAAATTTTTTTGAGTTTCGAGATGTGGGACAGGGGGCCGGGTTTGATAAATTTCGGGATTTTTGAGTATTTTTGATAGATTTCGATTGGAATTCATTCTTTAGCATATTATAATGATATACATCTCATTGTTGGTAGATTTGGAGCACTCAGAGGCCGAATTTTGAGGCAAGGGCACTGCGGAGTAGTGTTTTAGTCGGTTTGAGGAAGTAACATCTTCAACTTTGAAACTGAGGGTTCGAAACCCCAAGTTACCTGATAATTGTTGTTAACTAAGGTGACGCACTAGCCAAGTGACGGGCATGTGGGCGTATACCGATTGTTGTGGCCTGACTAATCCCATGGAATTGTTTAATGGTTGTTTCACACTGATACTTGTACTGCGCAGGTGGAGATTTCCTTGAACATATTAGAAATCATGATAAGTGTAATTGCTAAGGCTTCATGCCAATGTGTTTAGACTGAAATGGTCAATTGTTGCTGTCTCTATCTGTAGCTATTTACTATCATGCACTCAGTCCTGTTGTAGCATACATCTTAATGCCTTAGTCTTAGCATTTGTTAGTTATATTGCATTATCATTGTTTGGGCTGAATTATACATATTTGAGAGCATTGTGAGTGAGACTTGAAAGTATTGACTGAGTGAGGCCTAGAGCCGAATTTTTTGAGACAGTTATGAAATCGGACTGCACACCGCAGCGATCCTTGAATCATACCTTCGTTGGTTTGATATAGCGCTTGGCTTATAGGAGCCCCTCCGAAGTCTTTACACTCCCAGTGAGCGCACAAATATTGAGGGATGGATCTTCCATAGACATGGATTTTGTCCGAGCGATATGTTCCGGAGATGGATCTTCTCTGTGGGGTGTGTTCCGAAGACGGATCTTCTCCGTGGGGCTGGATTGGCCTTTTTTCTTTAGTACTTAGTGACTATGTCACTGTGTTTATCTATACTCCGGGATGGACCTTCCCTGGGCTTCATGGCCAATCTTGGTACTGAGTGGACTTCCTTATGCGGGTTTGGGTACTGGGTACATATCATTTTATGATTTTTACATGAACTTATGCAAAGACACAGACATAACTTGGTGCATTGAGCTTAATTCTTACTATATTACTGTCATGTTCATATTATATGCTGTTGTTCATAACTTAGTCCGTCACTACCTCTTAGCCCATAGGCTGTTTTCGTTACTCACTGAGTTGGTGTACTCACGTTATACCCTGCACCTTGTGTGCAGATCCAGGTACATGAGATCCATCTCTGGTCAATGAGTCGCAGCAGTTTCATCGGAGTTGACGAGGTAGCAGTTGGCGACCGTGATCTCGTCATCTCTTCTCTTATTCTACCTGTCGTATTACTTTTAGACTATGTTGATCATTTTCCCTTATTTTGGGTCATGTTTATGTATTAGCAGCTCATGACTGCGTGACACCGGATCCGAGGCTGTAGTATTTGAAATTTTGTTTTCCTTCCTTAAATTGTTTCCCAATTTCTGAATTTCTACTATTAATGATTTGGATTTATTAAAAATGAGCATTTTCTCCAATAATCGAACCTAGAACTGTTATAGTTAGGTGGCTGGCCTGGTTCCACGACAGGCGCCATCACGACTCCGATATTGGGTTGTGACAAGTTGGTATCATAGCTCTAGGTTGAATAGGTCTCACCAGTCATGAGCAGTTTTAGTAGAGTCTTGCGGATCGGTACGGTGACGTCTGTACTTATCTTCGAGAGGCTACAGAACCCTTAGGAAAATTTCACATTTTTGTATTCTGTCGTGCGACTCTGTGAATTCTGGAACTAAATTCTTGTTGTTTCCATTCTCTCACAGATAGTGAGGACTCGTGCTACCGGTAGCGGTGATCAAGAACCGGCAAGACCAACCAGAGGTCGAGGCCGTGGTAGAGGGAGGGGTACAGCCCGCACAGCAGCTAGGGAAGAACCTGTGGACCCTCCCATTATCCAGGATCAGGTTCCCGCAGCTGAGATTCCAGCGGGAAAGGCTCAGGCACCAGCAGTGCCCATTGTGATTCCAGGTCTTCAAGAGACCTTTGCGCAGATTCTGACGGTGTGCACCAGTCTGGCACAGGCCGTCGCCATGTCCACCACTTCTACTACTTCTCAGGCCGGGGGAGGCACTTAGACTCCAGCTTCCCGGACACCTGAGCAGGTCATCCAGTGACTTCAGACACCTAGGGCAGTCCCAGCACAACCGATTTCTCCAATACAGGATTATGTGGTTCCAGCCTTATCTGATGATGAGCAACGTAGGTTGGAGAGATTCAGCAGGCTCCAGCCTCCTACTTTTAGTGGTACTGAGGGCGAGGTCGCCCATGCCTTCTTGGACAAGTGTCAGAGGATACTACGCACAACAGGGATACTAGAGGCCAGCAAAGTTCCATTTACTACTTTCCAGTTCTCAGGAGCTGCACTTGCTTGGTGGGAGGCCTATGAGAGGCGTAAACCCGCTGATGCAACGCCCCTTACATGGCACCAATTCTCCATTCTCTTTTTGGAGAAGTATATACCACAGTCCCGCAAGAGGAGCTGCGCAGAGCGTTCGAGCAGCTGTGTCAGGGAGACATGACCGTGACGCATTATGAGATGAGGTTCTATGAGTTAGCCCGTCATGCCATCTGGCTAGTTCCCACAGACAGAGAGAGGATCAGGAGATTTGTTGATGGTCTTACTTATCAGTTACGGATCTTTCTGACCAGGGAGAGGGTATCTGGGGCTTCTTTTGAGGAGGTAGTTGACATAGCCAGGGAGATTGAGTCAGTGCGCCGCCAAGAGCGTGTTGAGAGGGAGGCCAAGAGGCCTCGAGGATCTGGAAATTATGGTGGTGTTCACTCGGGAGGTCAGACCCAGTATAGCAGAGGTCGTCCATTCAGACCTCCTCAGCCAGCTCGTCCAGTCTACAGTGGTACTTCATCTGGACACGACCCTCGTAGCTCTCATCCGGGATGTTCATCATTCAATGTACTTCCAGCCCAGAGCTCATCCCGGCCACCATCAGTTCAGGGTTCTTCAGTACATGGCTCTTCTAGCAGCTACTCTGGTTCCAGGGGTTCCCTTCAGTCCCCACCGTCATTTGCTGAGAGCGGTTGTTTTGAGTGTGGGGATCCAGGTCACATCAAGAGGTATTGTCCCCGCCTTTCTGGTAGTTCTTATCAGCAGAGGAGCCAGCCTCTAGCTTCAGCACCAGTTTCTACACCACCCGCCCAGGTAGCCAGGGGTAGAGGTCAGTCAGTCCGACGCCGCCCTAGAGGTGGAGGTCTATGCACTTCCGGCCAGACCAGATGCCATAGCTTCAGATGCAGTGATTACAGGTAGTATTTTCGTCTGTCACCTAGATGCTTCGGTATTATTTGATCCTGGTTCCACGTATTCATATGTTTCATCATACTTTGCACATTTCTTGGATATGCCCTGTGAGTCCTTGATTTCAGCTGTTCATGTGTCGACTCCAGTGAGGGATATGGTTGTGGTAGACCGAGTGTACTGGTCTTGTGTTATATCTATTGGGGGTTTTGAGACCTGGGCAGACTTATTATTGCTTAGTATGGTTGACTTCGATGTGATATTGGTCATGGATTGGATATCTCCGTGCCATGCTGTTCTTGACTGTCATGCCAAGACCGTGACCTTAGCTATGCCAGGATTACCGAGGATTGATTGGAGAGGTTCGGCGGAGTATGTGCCTAGTAGGGTGATTTCCTATCTGAAGGCTCAGCGTATGATTGGGAAGGGGTGTGAGTCTTATCTGGCCTTTGTGAGGGATGTTGGTAGTGAGACTCCTTCTATTGAATCTGTTCTTGTGGTCTGTGAGTTCCCAGATGTATTTCCTGCATACCTTCCAGGCATGCC
This sequence comes from Nicotiana undulata, assembly GCA_005239495.1. Taxonomy (NCBI): domain Eukaryota; kingdom Viridiplantae; phylum Streptophyta; class Magnoliopsida; order Solanales; family Solanaceae; genus Nicotiana; species Nicotiana undulata. Next base: position 16,341 of record ML258497.1, on the reverse strand, counting down.
ACCTGACAGGGACATTGATTTTGGTATTGACTTGTTACCAGACACCCAACCTATCTCTATTCCACCTTACCGCATGGCCCCAACAGAGTTGAAGGAATTGAAGGAGCAGCTTCAGGAACTCCTTGATAAGGGGTTCATTCGGCCTAGTGTTCGCCTTGGGGTGCGCCGGTGTTGTTCGTGAAGAAGAAGGATGGTTCTATGCGCATGTGCATTGACTACAGGCATTTGAATAAGGTTACGGTGAAGAACCGATATCCTTTGCCTCGCATTGATGACTTATTTGATCAGCTTCAGGGAGCTAAGGTGTTCTCCAAGATTGACTTGAGATCGGGGTATCACCAATTGAAGATTCGAGATTCCGATATTCTGAAGACTGCTTTCAAGACCAGATACGATCACTATGAGTTTTTGGTTATGCCTTTTGGGTTGACCAATGCCCCAGCCGCGTTCATGCACCTGATGAATAGCGTATTTCAACCTTACCTTGATTCATTTTGTTATTGTGTTCATTGATGACATCCTGGTGTACTCTCGTAGTCAGGAGGAGCATGCTCAACATTTGAGGGTTGTGTTGCAGAGGTTGAGAGAGGAGAAGCTTTATGCAAATTTCTCCAAGTGTGAGTTCTGGCTTAGTTTGGTAGCTTTCTTGGGTCACGTGGTGTCTAGTGAGGGCATTCAGGTTGATCCGAAGAATATAGAGGCGGTGGAGAGTTGGCCCAGACCGTCCTCAGCTACGGATATTAGGAGTTTTCCTGGCTTGTCGGGTTATTACCGTCGCTTTGTAGAGAGATTTTCTTCTATAGCTTCACCACTGACCAAATTGACCCAGAAGGGTGCTCCATTCAGATGGTCCGAGGAGTGCGAGGAGAGCTTTCAGAAGCTCAAGTCAGCATTGACCACAGCTCTGGTATTAGTTTTCCCCACTGGTTCGGGTTCTTACACAGTCTATTGTGATGCTTCTAGAGTTGGCTTGGGAGCGGTTTTGATGCAGGACGGTAGGGTGATTGCTTACGCATCCAGACAATTGAAGGTGCACAAGAAGAACTATCCAGTGCATGATCTTGAGCTTGCTGCTATTGTTCATGCCTTAAAGATCGGGCGTCATTATTTGTACGGGGTCTAGTGTGAGATTTATACCGATCATCGCAGTTTGCAGTATCTGCTGAGGCAGAAGGATTTGAATTTTCTCCAGAGGAGATGGTTGGAGCTTCTTAAAGATTATGACCTCACTATTCTGTATCACCCTGGGAAGGCCAATGTAGTGGTCGATGCCCTGAGTCGCCGAGTAGGGAGTTTGGGAAGTCTAGCCTATCTTTCAACAGTAGAGCAACCCTTAGCATGTGATGTTCAGTCCTTAGCGAGACAGCTTGTGAGATAGGATTTTTAGAGCCTCCGCGGGCGTTAGCTAGCATGGCTTCCCGGTCTTCTCTATATGATCAGATTAGAGCACGCTAGTATGATGACCGTCATTTGTTGGTTCTTCAGGACAAGGTCCGTCGAGGTGATGTGACTATTGATGATGACGGGGTTACGAGGATGCAAGGCCGTATTTGTGTGCCCGATGTAGATGGCCTTCGGGAGTTGATTTTGGTAGAGGCCCATAGCTCGCAGTATTCCATCCATCTGGGTGCCACGAAGATGTACCAGGACCCGAGACAGCAGTATTGGTGGAGGCAGATGAAGAGGGATATTGTTGAGTATGTATCACGGTGTCTCAACTGTCAGCAGGTCAAGTGTGAGCACTAGAGACCAGGGGGGTTGCTTCAGGATATAGCTATTCCAGAATGGAAGTGAGAGCAGATCACTATGGACTTTGTAGTTGGGCTTCCACGGACTTCGAAGGGATTTGATGTTATTTGGGTCATTATGGATCGACTGACCAAGTCCGCGCACTTTATTCCTGTCAGTACTACTTATACTTCGGAGAGGTTAGCTGGTATTTACATCAGGGAGATTGTCCGATTGCCAGGGGTCCTAGTTTCTATTATTTCTGGCAGAGGTACTCAGTTCACATCTCAGTTTTGGAGGGCTATGCAGAGAGGTATGGGTACTCAGGTAGAGATGAGAACAACATTTCATCCCCAGACCGACGGGCAGTCAGAGAGGACTATTCAGATCCTGGAGGACATGTTGTGTGCCTGCGTGATTGATTTTGGTGGTTCATGGGATCAGTTTCTTCCCCTAGCGGAGTTTGCATATAATAACAGCTACCAATCTAGTATTCAGATGGCGCCGTATGAGGCTTTATATGGTACGAGGTGTAGATCTCCGGTTGGTTGGTTTGAGCCCGGTGATGCTAGATTGTTAGGCCCGAATTTGGTTTAGGATGCATTGGAGAGGGTGAAGTTGATTCAGGAGCGACATCGCACCGCTCAGTCCAGGCAGAAGAGCTACGCAGACCGGAAGGTTCGGGATGTGTCTTTCATGGTGGGTGATAAGGAACTGCTGAAGGTGTCACCCATGAAGGGTGTTATGAGGTTCGGGAAGAGGGAAAAGCTTAGTCCCCGGTTCATTGGTCCATTTGAGGTGCTTCAGAAGGTTGGAGAGGTGGATTACAGACTTGCCTTGTCGCCCAGGTTATCGAGTGTGCATCCGGTATTCCATGTGTTGATGCTCCGGAAGTATGTTGGTGGCCCGTCTCATGTCTTAGACTTCAGTACAGTTCAGCTCGAGGGTGATATGTCTTATGAGGTGGAGCCAATGGATATTTTTGCTCGCGAGGTCAGGAAGTTGAGATCAAAGGATATAGCTTCGGTGAAGGTGCAGTGGAGAGGTCAGCCAGTAGAGGAGGCCACTTGGGAGACCGAGCGGGAGATGCGAAGAAGATATCCTCACCTGTTTGAGACTTCAGGTATGTTTCTAGATCCGTTCGAGGACGAACGTTTGTTTAAGAGGGGGAAATTGTAACGACCCGGCCGGTCGTTACATAGAACATGCATTATTTTCTCTGTTTCTGCCTTGTTGTAGATTGGTTAGACTGTTCATGATGAGTTAGAATTGGTTAGCTCGGGTTTGGAGTGGTTATAGAAGGAATTGAGTCACTTAGTCTCTAAAAGTAGCTTTGGAGTTGAAAAAGTCAACCCGGAGTTGACTTATTGGTAAATGATCTCGGAATGCAGATTTGATAGCTCGGATAGCTTCGTTAGGTGATTTGGGACTTGGGAGCGTGTACATAATGTTTTTGTGATGTCCGGTGTAGAATTAGGCTTGAATTGGCGAAAGTTAGTTTTGGCGATTTCCGGTCGGCAGTGGAAAATAAGCTATCAGGATCAGAATGGAACTCCGGCAGTTGGAACAGGTTTGTAATGTCATTTTGGATGTGTCTGCAAATTTTCAGGTCAATCGGAGTTGTTTTGGGTAGTTTCGGCATCGTTGGTGGAATTTAGAAATTTCAATGTTCATAGGCTCGAATTCGATGAGTGTTTGGAGTTTTGACGTTGTTTTTTGGTGTTTCGAAGGCTCAACTAAGTTTGAATGATCATATATGATGCGTTAGTATGTTTGGTTGGGGTCCCGAGGGGCTCGGGATGGTTTCGGGTGATTAACGCGAAGTCTGGAATGGGATGCTATTGATGAAATTATGCTGTTGCTGGTGTTTTCGCACCTGCGAAAGGGGAGCCGCATGTGCGGTCCCGCAGGAGCGGGCTGGGCTCCGCAGGTGCGAGAATCGGATGGGTTGATGAGTTCCGCAGGTGCGAGGCATTTGTCGCACCTGCGAGGTCGCAGGCGCGGAAGATGGATCGCAGGTGCGGATTTTGGTGGTTCCAGAAGAGATCGCAGGTGCGGAGGGAGCATCGCACCTGCGAAGCCGCAGGTGCGAGATTTTGGTCGCAGGTGTGAAATCCCTGGACAGTAAGTATAAAAACCAGCCTTCGCGAATTTTAACCATTTTTTCTCAATATTTCATCCCGGTTTGAAGCTTTTGAAGGGTTTTTGAAGAGGGAATTCGATAGTTCAGAGGTAAGATTTTTGGACTCTAAACTTGTTTATATGTGATTAAAGGTCGGATTTAGGGCGAAAATTTTGGAAAACAAAATCAGTGAAAAAGGAGTAGTTAGGGCTTGGGATTAAGAGGCTTTGAAATAAGGATTGAGGGGTCATTTGGACTCCGATTTCTGTGTTCTTGGTATGTATGGACTCGTGGGAGGCCGAGGGTTCTTGTGGTTTAAATTTTTTTTGAGTTTCGAGACGTGGGCTTGGGAGCCGGGTTTGATAAATTTCGGGATTTTTGAGTATTTTTGATAGATTTCGATTGGAATTCATTCTTTAGCATATTATAATGGTATACATCTGATTGTTGGTAGATTTGGAGCACTCGGAGGCCGAATTTTGAGGCAAGGGCACTGCGGAGTAGTGTTTTAGCCGGTTTGAGGTAAGTAACGTCTTCAACCTTGGAATTGAGGGTTCGAAACCCCAAGTTACCTGATAATTGATGTTTACTAAGGTGACGCACTTGCCAAGTGACGAGCATGTGGGCGTATACCGATTGTTGTGGCCTGGCTCATCCCATGGCATTGTCTAATGGTTGTTTCACACTGATACTTGTACTGCGAAGGTGGAGATTTCCTTGAACATATTAGAAATCATGATAAGTGTAATTGTTAAGGCTTCATGCCAATGTGTTTAGACTAAAACGGTCAATTGTTGTTGTCTCTATCTGTAGTTATTTACTATCATGCACTCAGTCCTGTTGTAGCATACATCTTAATGCCTCAGTCTCAGCATTTGTTAGTTATATTGCATTATCATTGTTTGTGCTGAATTATACATATTTGAGAGCATTGTGAGTGAGACTTGAAAGTAGTGACTAAGTGAGGCCTAGAGCCGAATTTTTTGAGACAGTTATGAGATCGGAATGCACATTGCAGCGATCCTTGAATCATACCTTCGTTGGTTTGATATAGAGCTTGGCTTATAGGAGCCCCTCCGGAGTCTTTACACCCCCAGTGAGCGCACAGATATTGAGGGATGGATCTTCCCTAGACATGGATCTTGTCCGAGCGATATGTTCCGGAGATGGATCTTCTCTGTGGGGTTTGTTCTGGAGATGGATCTTCTCCCTGAGGCGGGATTGGCCTTTCTCTTCAGTACTGAGTAACTATGTCATTGTGTTTATCTATACTCCGGTATGGACCTTCCCTGGGCTTTATGGCCAATCTTGGTACTGAGTGGACTTCCTTATGAGGGTTTGGGTACTGGGTACATATCATTTTCTGAATTTTACATGAACTTATGCAAAGATACAGACATAACTTGGTGCATTGAGCTTAATTCTTACTATATTACTGTCATGTTCATACTATATGCTGTTGTTCATAACTTAGTCCGTCACTACCTCTTAGACCATAGGCTGTTTTCGTTACTCACTGAGTTGGTGTACTCACGTTATATCCTGCACCTTGTGTGCAGATCCAGGTACATGAGATCCAGCTCTGGTCAGTGAGTCGCAGCAGTTTCATCGGAGTTGACGAGGTAGCAGCTGGCGACCGTGATCTCGTCATCTCTTCTCTTATTCTACATGTCATATTACTTTTAGACTATGTTGATCATTTTCCCTTCTTTTGGGTCTTGTTTATGTATTAGCAGCTCATGACTGCATGACACCGGATCCGAGGCTGTAGTATTTGAAATTTTGTTTTCCTTCCTTAAATTGTTTCCCAATTTCTGAATTTCTACTATTACTGATTTGGATTTATTAAAAATGAGCATTTTCTCCAATAATCGAACCTAGAACTATTATAGTTAGGTGGCTAGCTTGGTTCCACGACAGGCGCCATCACGACTCCGAGATTGGGTCGTGACACCAAACCCCTTCGCATTCGCGTTCCAGGCCTCGCGTTCGCGCAGGCCAACGACCTTAGGCCCAACTTCCCTCCTTCCTTCTACGCGTTCGAATAGTCAACTCAACCAACCTCCTTCGCGTTCGCGGCCTCCACTTCGCGTTCGCGAAGGCCAAACACAGAAGCCTCCAACTTCCCTCTTCGCGAATGCGGGACTCAAATCACATCAAGCAACAACTTTTCATCCAAATTCGATCCGAAACCACTCTGAAACACACCTGAGGCCCCTGGGACATCGTCCAATCATACAACCCAGTCCCATAACATGACATGGACCTGCTTGAGGACTCAAATCACATCAAACAGCGCTGAAACCATGAATCGCACTCCAATTCAAACTTAATGAACTTTAAAATTTCCAACTTCTACATTCGATGCCGAAAACTATCAAATCACGTCCGATTGACCTCAAATTTTGCACACAAGTCATATTCTTCATTACGTACGTACTCCAACTTTCGAAATCGGAATCCAATCCTGATATCAAAAATTCCACTTCTGGTCAAACTTCTTAAAAACCTTCAAATTTCTAACTTTAGCCAAATGACTCAAAAAGAAGAACAAAAAAAAAAGCTCTCGCCTCTCTCTTCTCTCTCTAGGAATGGCGTATTAGAGCCTTTTCATGGCTGCCAACGTCTCCCCCCAGCCTTTGGCTGTGGGAGAGAAGAATCATAATGCTAATGCAACAAACACAAGCCTTAATCCTAAGCAATCATATGCGGCGCGAGTCGTTACAAAAGAATCTTCTCAAATTCGGCAAAATATAAGTTTACTTCCTGTTAGAATTGATCATGGAGACCCAACCATTGAATTCACCATGGAGGATGTTAATGAGTTCACCATCGAAGAAGGGCTTCACCAAGCAGTCATTATCAAGTTTTCATATGGAAAACCAGAGTTGCACGAGGTTAGAAATTTTTTTGTGTAACAGTTCGAGATTAAAGGTTATTGTAACATTGGACAGCTTGAATTTCAGCATATATTAGTAAGGTTTGATCTGTTTGATGACTATGTCCGGTTTGTATCAAGGTCTACTGGATATTTTAAATGTAAAGGAGATGAATTTTTCTTCAGAACATTCCCCTGGACGTTAGGTTTTAATCCTAGAGAAGAAACATCGAAGTCGGTTGTGTGGATTTCTTTCCCTGACCTGCCGCCCAATTTTTTGCAAAAAAGTCGTTAATGTCGATTGCCTCAGCAGTAGGGAAGCCTCTTGCTGTAGACAAGGCGACACAGGATCGTACTAGGCCAAGTGCTGCGAGAGTTAAGGTTTTGTTAGACCTTTTGGACAAACATCCTAAGAAAGTTAAGATTCATATAGTCGACAAAGTTTCTGGGAAGTACGTGGAGTTTCATCAACAGGTGGTGTACGATAACCTCCCTAAGTATTGTACCTGCTGTAAGCATCAAGGACATGATGAAAATTCATGTCGATCGATGAAGGGAAGAAACAGGGAAGATAATGAAAATAATACTGTACAAATTGATATGACTGGATTGGAACAAAGCAATGTCGAGCAATTAAAAGGTGATGCTAGGGAGTTGTTGAATGCCAAACGAGCTGCAAATAATATTCAAGAAACTTCAAATATTGAAGTGCAACCAACTATGAAACCAACAGATGATATTAATAAAGGCGATCGTGGACGTGTTATTGATACAAATAGTGAGGCTAATGTAGTTAATGTTCATCGAGCATTAGTCAGGATTAACACAGCTTTGGAGCCACAAGGGGGGAAGTGTAATTCTGACAAGTTTGCTGCTGAGATTCAGGAGGAATTAGCTGGGCAAGTGGTTAATAATACAGGTGAAACTAGTGCTAATCAGTTATTAGTAGGTGCAAAATCAGTCGCAACTGATACTCTTGAAGCAGCTGTCCAAACATCTTGTGTACATGTTGCTGGTATTAAAGGATCTGGTTTTAAAAGGGACGGGCAAATTTCTAATAACCAAGGGCAGNAAAAGGCAATTGATAGGCGAGTCTCCAGTAGTACTCAGGTTGCTGGTGATTTGAATGCACCCGTTCAAGTGCAATCAGCTACTGGAATTGCATTGGTTGTGAATAAGGTTTCTCATGTCTTAGAGGGGGCAAAGCAGACTCCAGGAGTTGTCACAAATACTGTTGCATTCACTGATCTAGTTGAAAAACCAGCAGCCCTTGTAGCTACTGCTGTGCAAGCTGGGCAGCTGCGTTCTCCAGAAAAAACTGGACGTGTTTTTGATGGCAAGGCTGTTACAGCTCACTTGGAGACAACAAAAATCAATATTCAGATTTCCAACCAATGCAAAAATCAAATGGCAACGACTGGGCAATGGTGAATCGATCACCAAACAAGCAGAATGCTCCAGCTAGAAAAAATAAGTCTACTGCATCAAAGAATGTTAGTGTCTCCAACTCCTTTGATGTATTGTTGAATGAATCTGGGTTGGGTGGTGTTGAGAAGAATGTACAGCAGGATGATCATGATTTAGTCTCAATGTCTAGGCTATCTAAGACTTCAGGAAGTGGCAAACACCAGCAATCCTTGAAGAACGTAGATGATGGATCAAAAGCCTCAAAGGATCTTTCTCTGGTTCATGTCGACGAGCAAAATGCTAGGGCAGTACCTAATGCAACCTCACCAACTATACACATATCTAATCCAGATCTGGACAAAATGGTAAAGGATGTTGAGGCAGCGATGTTCATAAATACAACTCCAAAGGTCAAGGCGTCACTGGCTACTTTGAACATAGTTTCTGCTGACGCGCAAAAGGCCGAAGCAGTCCAATTGTCTAATGAAACCACAATGTCCAGTACGCCAAAGCTACATATTTCTAGTCCGGAGATTGCAAAAATAATTAAAGAAACTCAGATGGCTATGACGATGAGCGCAAATCCTATGATCAAGCAACCATTGGTCACTTTGAACACATCGGCGCAGGATGTCCCTTCTCAAACGCTAGAATCATTTGGTGAGCATGGTGGTGAATCTGGGCAGATGATGATTTCCACTGGAAATAATAATGATGTTATTAAAGCAAATGTTAGAGAAATGGCAATTAAATCCAAATTGTGGGCTGACCAACGAGCGGATGATGATGATGAAGATTGGGGTGTTGAGTTTGACGGGGATTCGATTGATGAAGGTGAGCGATGTAGTGGAGATGAGGAGGTTGCCTCACCTGCCTTGCCAAATATTGGTAGCTCGTCGAAGCTCAATGCGAAGGATCCTGTTTTCATTCCTACAAAAAAACAGCTTCACAATGAAAAAACTAGTCCAGCTGATAGCTCGATGGCCAATACAGTAGATCATTTCACTGTGCAGCACCAGATTGCTAACATTCCAGTTGCTTTGGGTGACAATGTTCAATATGCAGCACCAACGACACGACAACAACAGCAGTTACTAGGCAGTTCAACAACAATAATTCCAATCTCAAATAACGAGCAGCAGCAGCAGTTTGGTCGAGCTACCAGTCCTACATGTGCTCGAACAGTAGCAACATTAAAAACGGGACAACAGGAAATTGTGATAACTCCTCCAGTTATTTATTTAGAGGACAGAGAACTCTTGGATGCAATGATAAGTTCCAATCCTTCAACCTCTCTAAATCATAATGTAGTTAGTATTGGTCGGGTGAATAAGAGCAGGAACAAAATGCAAAGCATAGCACAACACCAAAACAAACAGCGCTGGTTAATAAACAGGAAGGAAACAGTGTGCTAATTCAAGATCTTGTTCAAGACATGCCAAATCCGATAATTGAGGGTAGAGATACGTATGAAGAGAGCGAGGAAGAAGATATTTTAAATCAATGTCGGGCAGAGGCAACAAGAAAAGGGGATCTATCACCTATGCATAGCGGCAAAAGAAAAAAGACACATACAAGAGAAAAAAGCTGGGACGACAAGGTGAGTGTACATGCAAACATAAGGCGACTTCCGATGAGAGTTTCCAAACAAAAGCAGATTGTTCCAACTACGTCAACAAAGTCCAATCGTTCAAAAAAGAAAGCATGAATTTTGAAGCAATTTTGAAGAGGGATTCCGAAGAGGATAAGATTATACAAGTTGAAGATTTCACAAGACTAGATAAGAGAGATCATCACTGTTATTTCTATATTTTTTTATTCTACCATCACATTAGCATAGTGTTATGTAATATCATCACAGAGTATATTATAAACTCTGTGATGATCATAGAGTATCTAGTCTTAGCTAGTTCTTTCTTTTTACATGCATGTTAGTAGGAGAGGCTATTTTATGCCTCGATAGGATTAGTAAGGTAAGGTTTAGCCCAATAGTTTTTGTCCAGGTCCTATGCCTTTGGAAAAATACCAAAGGGGCTATGAGATTATATGCCCTCGTGAGACTTTGCCAGCAGCTACACCATGATTCCCCTACATGAGGCTGCCATATAGGGCATTGTGAGGCGCAAAGGAGTGATTATATAGCCAAGGCATAGAGGCAACACTACTGGTGCTATTGTCCCCCTTATTTGTACTATTCTTATATGGGTTCTTTCTTTGCTTTTTTATTATTAATAAAATAGCCCTAGGCTCTTGCCTAGTGGATTTTCCAAAAAAAAAAAAAAAAAAAAAAAACAAATGACTCCAAAATGACCTATGGACCTCCGAATCCACTTTCGGGCGCGCTCCCAATTCCAGAATCACCATACGAAGAAATTCCCAGACTCGAAATCCCAAGCATACATCGATAACACCTAAACGAACTACAACCCAAATTTATGAAATTCTTCCAAAATGCTAACTTCCACAATATGTGCCGAAACGCTCTCGGGTCATGCAAAATTTGATCCGGATATACACCCAAGTCTAAAATCATCATACGAACATGTTGGAACCTTCAAATTCCGATTTTGAGGTCGTTTACTCAAAACTCCAACCTTAGTCAATTCTTCCAACTTAAAGCTTTCGAAACGAGAATTCTCTTTCCAAATCAACTCCAAAACTCCCGGGATCTGATTCCGACCATGCGTACAAGTCATAATACCTGAGGCGAAACTGCTCATGGCCTCAAACTGCCAAACGATGCGCAAGAGCTCAAAACGACCAGTCGGGTCATTATAGAAAGTCCTCCCAACCCATCTTAAATATTCTTTCCTTGAGGCTAATAACATTTCCATGATTGTTTCTACTGATTTGATAGGTGAAGATGAACATAGTTTGGTGGATTTATTGCGGAAGCATAAATGTCACGCCCCAACCTGGGGAGGCGTGGCTGGCACCCGGTGTCATACTAGCCCGAGCGAACCACTCTTTAACTCATTTGTTTTTCTTCTGTAACTATCATGGGCCAACATGACCACAACTTGTAATGTATAACTATAAGTGAAAAAATATTGTATCAATGAATAATCTTTCTTAAAAGATGAATATATATATATATATATATATGGGCCATCAAGGCTCTGACATACTGTACAAAATGAACCTCTGTCGACAAAGCCTCTAAGATTATTTGACATCGAATGGGATAGGGTAACGACCTACCCATAAGTCTGTAGCAAAACTCTAACACGATGACTCATAGACTCGGCTTCACTCCGAATGAGGTGGAGTCTTACCAATCCTTTGCTGAATGCCAATCTCGTCTAGTATGATGGCTCGTCAAATTAGTTATCTATACCTAAGCCGATTTTCTTTACAATCCCTATAACACGCCAATTGCGACAACACGTAACGCTGGATCGAAGTAGGGAAAAATTCGTATGATATTCTTGAGAAAAATTGCACTGTATTCCCTTAGAATCGCAAAATCACATTGCTATTACGCATTATAATTTCGTACGAAAGTTTTTTAAGCAAATAATATTTCCTAAGCATTGTAAAGGATTTATTAGGAAATATTGAATTCCATCCGTTACCAAGTATTCATAATCATCTTAATTATCATTTTTGAGAGGTCTTTTATATATGTGGGTGTTGGCCCCACACTTATTTGATGATTTAGCAACATAATCCTCTAAGGGTGCCATCTAATTATATGAATCTAAGAGTCATGTTTTAGCTAGGTCCTTGGCTTCCACGTTAGTGATTATTAGGCTTATCCAAATCTTAATTATTAATCACTAATTCCTTAATTAATTGTTAATATCTCACTAAAATCAATAATTACCCGATTATCCTCATAATTAAGAATTATCTCAAATTACTTAAAATACGACTCATTTTTAATATACTTTATACACATCACTATCATGGGCATGTGGTATATTACTAGTCCATAAATACGGGGTATTACAACTTGAACCATATTTTATCTTCAAATGTAAAGCTTCGACCAACATCATTTTCTTCAACTCGTTTACCCTCTCACCTTCACGACTTTACTTATCACTTGTCATAAATATCATAAGCACTTATAACCTCAAAGATAGTCTTGTCCTCATCCTAAAGTACTACTATTACAATATTAAAATACTAAATCATGGTACCATATAAAATCAATACATACATTATTATTTCATTAAAATATTCATGTAAAAATACATATATTTTTTCAACTTTTAATTTTGCTAATCTCGTATAAAGAGTACAAATTTTCGTCTGCTTAATTCTAAAACTGGTAAAAACGTAACTTTCTTTTGTGAGAAAATAGCTTCTATTATTTTACAATAAAGAAAACCTTATTTATAAACTTTCTCATATTATGTGTATAATTTACCATATCCGAAAATAGTAATAATGATAACTATCCAAAATTATACTTATAAAACTTTTACTAAAATACTCCACTTAAAAGAAAATACCACACTAATATAATATCTAACGGTATCAAGGTTGTAAACTTACAGGGTCTCATAATAATAATGTCCTATACCCTTTATTACCTCCTAATAGACATAATCCCTTCGAACTCATGTGGATATACTACGGCGCATCCTAATGCTAAGCTACGGGATGTAACATCCTTCCCCTCTTTAGAAATATTCGTCCTCGAATGTTAGCTCTGTGAGATTTTCAAAACTCTCGCTAGGGCCTCCTCTGTATACTAAACTAAAACCAAACCTCTTTCTGAGCTCTGAACTATTCACAACCTTTTGTACTTGAGTATCTCGTATCTTCTTAACATTTATCTTACTTACCTTTCAATCTTGCATCGTATCTTCTGTTTCTTTCATAACCTTTCTTCCACATAAGTAGAAATTACATACACCTTAAAGCTCTATCGTGATAGCACCTCTAGTGCATACAAAATTCGGTGGAAAATTTATACTGACTTCTTACGACTTAGCTCTATGGCACGATCTGGAAAAAAAAGAAGGGTAACATTTCTTAAATGCCCTATAGCCTCTCAATTATAAATGTGGCACGCAACACAACTATAAGTGAGACTCTACTAGGCACGACTTTGTTGACCCCCTAGGACACGACCTGCTCTGATACCACTTTGTCACGCCCCAACCTAGGAAGGCGTGGCTGGCACCCGTGTCGTACTAGCCCGAGCGAACCACTCTGTAACTCATTTATTTTTCTTCTATAACTATCATTGTCCAACATGACCACAACTCGTAATGTATAACTATAAGTGGACAAATATTGTATCAATGAATAATCTTTCTTAAAACATGAATATATATATATATATATATATATATATATATATATATATGGGCCGTCGAGGCTCTGACATACTGTACAAAATGAACCTCTGTCTACAAAGCCTCTAAGATTATTTGACATCAAATGGGATAGGGTACCGGCCTACCCATAAGTTTGTAGCAAAACTCTAAACGACGACTCAAAGACTCGGTTGCACTCCGAATGAGGTGGAGTCTTACCGATCCTTCGTTGAATGCCAATCTCGTCTAGTATGAGGGCTCGTCAAATTAGTTATTTATATCTGAGCTGATTCTCTTGACAATCCCTCTAACACGCCAATTGCGACAACACGTAATGGTGGATCGAAGTAGAAAAAAATTCGTATGATATTCTTGAGAAGGATTGCACTGTATTCCCTTAAAATCACAAAATCATGTTGCTATTACGCATTATAATTTCGTATGAAAGTTTTTTAAGCAAATAACGTTGCCTAAGCATTGTAAAGGATTTATTAGGAAATATTGAACTCCATCCGTTACTAACTATTCATAATCATCTTAATTATGATTTTTGAGAGGTCTTTTATATAGGTTGTGGGCCCCACACTTATTTAGCAACATAATCCTCTAAGAGTGCCACCTAATTATATGAATCTAAGAGTCATGTTTTAGCTAGGTCCTTGTCTGCCAAGTTAGTAATTATTAGGCTTACCCAAATCTTAATTATTAATAACTAATTCCTTAATTAATTGTTGATCTCCCACTAAAATCAATAATTACCCGATTATTCTCATAATTAAGAATTATCTCAAATTAATTAAAATACTAGTGATTTTTAATATACTTTATACACCTCACTATTATGTTCATGTGGTATATTACTAGTCTATAAATACGGGATATTACAGCTTGAACCGTATTTCATCTCCAAATGTCAAACTATGACCAACCTCATTTTCTTCAACTCGTTTACCCTCTCACCTTCACGACTTTACTTATCATTTGTTATAAATATCATAAGCACTTATAACCTCAAAGATAGTATTGTCCTCATCCTAAAGTACTGCTATTATAATATTAAAATACTAAATCATGGTACCATATAAAATCAATACATACACTATTATTTCGTTAAAACATCCATGTAAAAATACATATATTTTCTCAGCTTTTAATTTTGCTAATCTCGTATAAAGAGTACAAATTTTCGTACGCTTAATTCTAAAAATGGTAAAAACTTAACCTTCTTTTGTGAGAAAATAACTTCTATTTTTTTACAATAAAGAAAATCTTATTTATAAACTTTCTCATATTATGTGTATAATTTACCATATCCGAAAATAGTAATAATGATAACTATCCAAAATTATACTTATAAAACTTTACTAAAATACTGCACTTAAAAGAAAATACCACACTAATATATCATCTAACGGTATCAAGGTTGTAAACTTACAGGGTCTCATAACAATAATGTCTTAAACCCTCTATAACCTCCTAATAGACATAATCCCTTCGAACTCATGTGAATTTACTGCGACACATCCTAATGCTAAGGTACAGGATGTAACATCCTTCCCCCCTTTAGAAACATTCATCCTCGAATGTTAGCTCTTTGTGATTTTCAAAACTCTCGCTAGGGTCTCCTTTGTATACTAAACTAAAACCAAACCTCTATCTGAGCACTTGACCATTCACAACCTTTTGTACTTGAGTATCTCGTATCTTCTTCACCTTTACCTTACTTACCTTTCAATCTTGTATTGTATCTTCTATTTCTTTCATAACTTCTCTTCCACATAAGTAGAAATTACATCTACGCCTTAAAGCTCTATTGTGATAGCACCTCTAGTGCATACAAAATTCGGTGGAAATTTTATACTGACTTCTTACGACTTAGCTCTATAGCACGATCTGGAAACAAAAGAAGGGTAACATTTTTTAAATGCCCTATAGCCTCTCAATTATAAATGTGGCGCGCAACACACCTATAAGTGAGACTCTACTAGGCACGACTTTGTAGACCAAGGGGACACGACCTGCTCTGATACCATTTTGTCACGCCCCAACCTGGGGAGGCGTGGCTGGCACCTAGTGCCGTACTAGCCCGAGCGAACCATTCTGTAACTCATTTATTTTTCTTCTGTAACTATCATGGGCCAACATAACCACAACTCGTAATGTATAACTATAAGTGGACAATTGTTGTATCAATGAATAATCTTTCTTAAAACATGAAAATATATATATGGGTCGTCGAGTCTCTGACATACTGTACAAAATGAACCTCTGTCTACAAAGCCTATAACATTATTTGACATCAAATGGGATAGGGTACCAGCCTACCCATTGTTGATACCCAATTTTTCCTCAAATTATTTTCAAACTTGCATATATACCTTCAAAATCACTGATTATAATAATTGGTATTTTTCCATAATTTTCCATATTTTTATCAATTTATTTTCTTATTTATTCAGTACTTCATATTCAATAATTGCATTACAAATAATTTCAAAATATTTCTTGGGTCAATATATCATTTTTAATCCTATTAGTATTTAATTATTTCATTAATTAGCCAATTTGGCATTATTAGCTATAAATACAATAATTTTGAAATTATAGCCTAATTGTACATTTTATGCTATTTTAATTCGATAATTAGTCATTTTTACATTTTTATATTAGTTAATTACCTTAATTTTTATTTACTTAGTATTAATTTTATTTTATATAATTATTAGCTATTTTATTAATTATTTATCTATTTTTATGGGTATTTAACTATTAGCCATTTTTATTTTAAAATATAGCCTAAATTAGACCCCAACCCATCTGATTTAATTAACCCAATTGACCCAGCCCAAACCTAAATTCTTACCCGACCGAACCCTTTGATCAATCTGAGTCGTTGATCAATTTGAATCAACGGCCCAGATTATTAGTTACCA